>CM042231.1:20561707-20739207 GCA_023566465.1 Cottus gobio | reverse complement strand
TCTCTCCTCGACCTCCGCTCTGCTCCGCGCTCAACTCAACTTTTGTTTTCATACTCAAACATCTCTGTGACTTATTGAGTGGCGTAATAATCGCGTGACACAACGAATCGATAATGAAATTCGTTGCCAACGCTTTTAATAATCGAATTTTATCGATTTTATCGATTCGTTGTTGCAGCCCTACTATCTTTGCATAAATCTCATCTATATGGGCCTTCATGTCTGAGCGTTTCTGTTTGTTTTGGTGTCTCCATGACACCACACCCCCGACATAAAGGGTGAAGAGTTTTCTAATATATTTTTTGTCTGAATGCTATGTGACTTTGTCTGTCTTAAAGGAGAGGTAATAGAAGAAACACTATTCTTGTTCTCTGGAATATTGTTATTTTCAGTTAAATTCGGTTTGGTCTTTTTACTGTCTGTAAAGTGTGTGAGCGTCTATTTCTGTTCCTACAGCTCCTAAAGTTGACAATGTTCAGCTGAGGACTGAGTGATGAGCATACGTCCACGTGAGGGATCAGTTTTACTCCAAGTGGGGTTGAAAATGAACCACAAGGTTGTTGTTTTTTTATCAATATATTACAGTATTTTTTAGGTAGAGTCTATTAAAGTTGCAATGTGTAAGATGTGGCCATGTGCTCCAAACAAGTAGCGGGCAGCATTTCACTTCTACTACTATTGAAATAAGTGTTGATAGTTTAAATCCAGAAGTGGCAGAAAGGTGAAAACAACCGCTTGTATTTGCACTTCGTCTTCACAGATGACACACCTTCCGTTAGTGGTTAGCTGTAGCAAACTCCATTCAACCAGGCGAGCTGTTTTTTTTTTTGCTCCCCAGGTACCCGTGGTATTACAGGACAGGAGGGCTGAGGAGAGGTGGTTAGCCTGCTCATTCTAGTGGATATCTCTGCTGCACAACTCACAGACGTCTTTGACAGAACGTCAACACTAACCTCTTCACACTGTTGATAATGTTTGTTTTTAACTAATGTTGTGTTTCAAAACCTTTGTGTGCTCGCCTGAAGACAAGTCCCGGATCCCGAAAGATAGAATAAAACGGATTTAATAAAAAAGTAAAATTTTATACAGTATAAAATTGTCAGCCGAGGGTGCACAAACTTCAGCGTCCACAGGCCATTTACAGTTCATCCAGTTAACTGTCTCTGCATCAGCTAATGAACCCCGAACAACAGCTTACGTGTAGTTCTGTTGGTCCAACACATTGGGCCTACTCGCCTCTCATTGGTTAGTTTCACAGCATGCAATTTGCTAAAAGTTTCATAGGGGCGGAGTCATCCTTTGGCCCGATCACACTCTAACATCTCCCTGTTTCCGGTGTTTGATGTCCTCACTCCACCCTCCCTTAAAACTAACAAAATTGTCCCCCCTTAAAGGAAAGTCCTATAGCATGCAGCATCCATTTTAAAATACGTTCCATTCATACCTGAACTACTTCTCAGTGATAAAAACCAACAGTGACTTTGTTACCAATACACATCTTCATAAGGCTTCATTAATATCCCATATTAATAATAATTATTATTATACCCTTCTTAAGTATTGTAATTTACATATATACATTATTTATTTACAACTGTAAGTCATAATAAATTATTACAACTTTACACTAATGAAAACTACTGAAATACTCTGAGACCAAGAGTGGAGACATTCTGGCCATAAAGCATGGAGGGGAAAAAGCAATTTTAGGGTTGGCTTTATTAAAGTCATGTAGATAAAGATAAGCAGCCGGGGGTTAGAAGTCAGTCAGTACGTGGTAAAGTCAACCAAAACCAAGGTGTGTGTTTGAATGAGCTGTATCATTACAAGAGACTGCTGCGCTGACCCACATATTTACCATCCTGTCTGACGCCAGTAGTGACTCACCAGCTCGCTAAATCAGTCCAAATTATTATTCACCACAAACAGCCCCGTCTGGAGACAGAGAAAAAGCTCTACACACACACCTGCCAACTACAGCTTCAAACTGTCGGTCACTGAGGTGCAGAAGTTGCTTCCTCAGAAACAGTGTAATAGGTGTAAATATGTTCAGTATAACTGTGAATGGAGTCTTTACAGCTCAGAATAGGCCTATTTGCTGGTGAACAACTTAAAGAGCACCTAAAGAGACAAACATTTCCCCCAGGAGACGGAGAGCTCAAAGCAGCGGGACTATTGCGATTCATCAGATGGACAAACACCACAGCAAATGGATGCTAATGTTGCTGGATGTGTAAATAACCAAATATTTGCCACAGTTTTGGCTGTTTGTTTGAACCCTGCATGGCCATTAATAAAAGGATCTAAAATTCAAACAAACATTCTTTCCAAAATGCCGATTTCGAGTCTTCAAAAGTATAATCCATAAAGCAATGTCTCGGTGACTACAACTATGAAGAAGTCTTGTCCGGGTCACCGCCAAAATAGTGATGCATCACACAAAGCAAACACACACCTGGGTCCTTTTGTCTTTGGATTTCAGTGTTTTCTCACTGCAAAAACAATACAAAACTGTTAAATCTCTTTGACTTCTCATCTGAAGCACAATAACACGCGTGACCCGCTCACCTCGTCCTGCCTTTAAGGTCTCGGCCTGTGTACTTGAGAACAAAGAGCGCCGTCTGCTCTCGGGCTGTCAGTTGCCATGGCGACTATCGGTGCGGCATGTAGAGGGAGCGTTGCCAGGGGTAACAGGAGTTGGGACTTAATTAGACAGATCAATACGTGCTCGCCCTGGCCTCGGCGTGCATGTGCGTGCGTGACACTGCTCTGGATTTCGTGCCCCGTGTTGCTAACGGATGCGTCATGTTTTTCCGTGTGTGTGAGTCCGGCTCATGCGTGTCCCGTCCACCTGGTGAAGGCAGCCTGCTGTTAGCTTGCAGCCGCGGGCGGTAACGTTGCATTCACGAGCTCAGCAGGATTTCCAGGTGGCTCTCGCTGGAGCTGAGCACTGACGGGACTGCCTTTACACGTTTCCTCTCAGCACGCCGCACGCCAGCCCTTGTGAAACTGCTCCTGGATCTGTCTCACTGTATCCCACATCTACAGCTCACGTGCCCCTCTTTTGTTTTTATCCATCTCTTATCTCTCTCTCTCCCCGTCCTGGAAATGTCAGCCTTGGATTTCTCTCAACGAAGCATCACAATCCACCAATCGTGAGGCAGCTGTGACGTGGGATGCTCTCCCAGGGAAAAGCTGCCGTGGCAACCTGTTCTTTGTACCGCAACAAGTCCAGAGTTAGCCAGATGAGGAGCACGCTTATATGCTCTATCGTTCTATCGCTCTTTTTACTCTAGTTGTTCTTTAGCCATGCTCGCTGTATGGATCCGTCTGTCTGTCCGCTATTGGACGGATTTCCATAGTCCAGACATTCATGGCCACCTCGGGATGAATTGTCATATCTTCTGTGCAGCTTTACTCTCTGTCTTTTCGTAACTGCTGTGTAGATTTTAAGGACAAAAGTGCATATATTTAAATCCTGTGGGACCTCTCTGTAAATACAGAAGTCACAATATAAATGTTGGAAGTTGGTTTATTTGTTACATAGAGAAATGCACAGCAATTATCCAATGCAGTGTATCACAGCATTTTAGCTACTGCTAATTCACAATGCCTGGGGAGCATTTTTTTTTTATTCTAAAATGTAATGTAGTACTTGTTTTATGGTATCATAAACCAGCACTGTTTTATAGGTGAAGTTATATAGAGGAGAAGTTAGAGGAGAATCCCCCAAAAGATGTTCGACACGAAGCTACACATTTTTACACGTTCCTTTAAAGACGCTTTTTATTTTATTACTTTAAATCCATTGACATTTGAGACTTCGGTCTCTCTCTGTTTGAAAAAAAACATCCCTCTGAAGTTTAGTGGGAGCAAATCATCTGAAAAAAAGAGAAGAGATGAGGAGTTTTGCTTTGAGACAACATTTTCAACTGAGCCATATTGGTTGTTAAAAAGCTGACCTTTCGGAATGAAATGGATCACTCTTCGACCTCTGACCTCGAGAGAGAAGGTTAAGAAACAAGCGTTCTCTTGAGGAGCTGGTTCAGTACTCCTCTGACACTCTGCTGTTCTGTTTCTGTTCAGGCAAACTTGAGCCACAGCGCTGATGTGGCAGGAAGAAGAAAAAGACTCTATCTCTGCGCTTTTTGTTTCCCTTAGTGGAATCAAAGGTCTGTTCAGTCATTTAAGCATTGAGGGTCTTGAAGCCTGCTGAAAACCGGGTGCGCAGTTTGTTTCATCACCACAGGAGTCACTTTTTGCAGATGCTTTGAGGCAGACGTGCACGTGTAAACCCTCACAGGCGCATGGTGACGCGTCCCTCCGCAGGAATGCCACCTCTCGTCTCGCCTCGAGAAAACCTCCGATTTGCGTTCGTTTATTTTCCGCAGCCTGTCACGGCGTCTGAAAAGCCGATAATGAGCGACATGTTGTGTTGGAGGCATGCCAAAACAATTATAAGTTTGCTGCGTTATCCCTTCTTCCACGCACCTTTTCCCTTTTTTCATTTAGAAAAGAAAAAACTGTCACCGTCTTTGTTTTATCCGGGTAGAAAAAAAGGCAACAAATGCGTAGCTTTTGTTATCACTCCTCCAGCATGTTTTCTCCCACTTAGCTTGGTGACAATATTTGATGACTGTCCTCCTTTGTGATTTCTTCAGTGATTGATAGAGTTATAACTCAGTCTCTCTCCCTCTCTACATTGCCCTTTATGTCCTTACTGTTATATAACGCTTTATTCAGCATAATTTGCTCAGAAGTGTGCTAACGTCACTTCTGTACACAACAAAAGAATAGTTTGTCTGGTATAGTTATATATTCTTCATGAAGTGGTTGCCTTCACAGAGAAAGCTACATTAGTTGTGGGTATGTCTGTTTAATTGTCGCAGGATATTTAAAAAAAAAAGATAAGAAATATCAGTGAAGTTTGGTGGAAAGTTTGACCACAGGCAGAGGAACAAGTGGTTTGTTCAGGGGATTTATTAATGTTGCAATGCTATTTTCTCATGATTCATAGCCCTTTCTTGAAAGAAAAAAAGAGGAATCCATAACACACACATCTGGATTGTCACGTTTTGTTCTGCCCTTCTTAACGTGGTCCATCGATGCCAAACCGAGCACCGATGACCTGCTGGTTGGACCTTTTTCATGACTCGCCTCTGAACACAACCTTCAATAAGTCTGTTACTGCTGGATTTACTGCTCCGCTCCGTCTCCTCTCTCAGTATTGAACCTCGTGAAATCCATATGGATTGACCTCATCCCGTCTCGTTCCCCTCCTCTCTCACTGTTGTTACCAAGTGATTACTCCATTGATCAAGTCTTCACTCTCTCCTCTCAAGCCTGCAGGGAGCCTCCAGGCTCAGTGCTGGTCCCATTAGTAGCCGTATTGGAGACTTCATCTCTTTGAAGCTTTTGGTTGACTTGACATTTCTGAAGTTACATTTCAGTTATGTAACACTTTGCCAAGCTTGGTGTCTTTGGTTTGAATTAGAGCTGTGGTCGGACTCGACATGAACCCTTATAGTTTCTGTCTAAGCCCAACCAGAGCCAACAACACCGGTGCAGTTTTTGGGCTTCAGGCCAATTTTAAAACAAGAATTTTCACAGTAAAAAGTAAATGAAGGAATTATTCTTAATAAGAAATGCATGACAAGCTAAAGTCAAGAAAGAAGTAAACAAATTACATTACATTACATTTCATTTAGCTGACGCTTTTATCCAAAGCGACTTACAGTAGACCGTAGACACAGCAACAGGGAGCAATGAGGGTTAAGTGTCTTGCTCAAGGACACAACAACAAGGACTGGCAGAGCCAGGGTTTGAACCACCGATCCTCTGATTGAAAGTCGGACCTGCTAACCACTGAGCCACAGTGGTTGTGATACTGTCATGCAGTGTATAAAAATGATTTAAGCTTAGATGTTAAGGGACAAAGAAACACAGTATACGATATCATCGGTATAAAGTGGAAATATCTCCAAAAATATTGGATGCCGTGCCATAGAATTCGGTAAAATCATTCATGCTGGCCAGAGAATGATTCCTACTGACTTTGGTGATCCCCTGACCTTTCCTCTTGCGCCACCACAAGGTTGACTGCTGAGTTTTGATGTGAAGCGTCTCGACAGTCGGCCTCTCTCGCAGCAGACGTTTTGACTCGTCATCGTAGGAAACGCTCGGCGACGCTGTTCTGTTCAAGCGTTCCAGTGACAGGGAGCCAGCAAGCTCGATACCAGGACCCTGAAATAAAAGCAGCTAAATGGAATTCAGCCATCATTCATTTCATTATAGACACCTGTGTTGTCAAAATATCTTCTGGGAAAAGGCCCCTTATTGGATGGATCACCATGACAGACATTGATGGACACATTTGTGTCATATACATCTAGTTCATCCATTTCGGAGTGTTAATTCCCCCAGCGTTAGGCCAGTTTCTGGTTAGACTGAGGTATAAATTTGTCATGTTTCACCGGATAAGTTGGGGAATCTACTGGCACCAAAATGGTTTTAATTTGGTGTGAAATGTTGCTGTTATGAATGCAGCTGTAATCTGGCATTTGTGTTTGAGCTGCGAGTGGCTGCCTTTCTTTTTTAAATGTGGATGTCTGGCAGATGTGCAGACCCCAAAATATCGAGCAGATGACTTCAGTTTATTCACAGTGGGACCATCAGTCCTAACAACCCTTTTGATATGTTACATTCTTTTATGATTCATTAGGATTCTGTTTATTGACGCTTTTAGTTATACTGTAGGATTTTCAATTAGAGCTTCATAAAAGCTTCTTCATAATATGAATTATTATTATTATATTGAACGTCCCTCTCTCTCTTCATCCGTCTCTTCCTCCCAGATTTGCCATCATCGCCTCGGGCTGTGCCAGCTGTCCCCGGTTGGTGTGCCGCAGAGAAGGATGCGGTGCCGAGTTCTGCTACCACTGCAAGCAGGCCTGGCATCCCAACCAGACCTGCGACTCGGCCCGCCAACAGAGGGCGCAGTCCCTGCACACCCACAGCAACCACTCCCCCAGCTACACACAGGAGCAGGGACCAGGTGAGAATTCTATGATCGGACCCCAAGTAGATCTGAATTTCTCAGGATGTCCCCGCAGCGAGAACTTGATTTTCTCCAATTTTAAAAAGAATACCAGGTCTTTTAACCACATAGAAGAGTTGGGAGGGCATGGGGATTTCCAGTCCAATAGGATTCTCCTTTGTGCCAAGAGGGTTGAAAAGGCAATTATGTTTTTGTGTTTTTTCATTAAAGTTAGACCTCCATTCCCCTGAACACCAAAGATGCACATCCAGGCATTGGGTAAAATGCTTAGATTAAGGGACTCTGATAGGACTTTGAATATTGTCTCCCAGTAATTTGTCAGTTGGGGGCAGAACCAGAACATGTGTGTAAGATCTGCTGGAGAGTTGTGACATCTATTGCAGCTATCCTTTACATTGGAATACATTCTTGAAAGTTTAGAGTAGGGCAGGCGATGCAGTACCTTGAATTGTAGTACATTTAACCGTGCACACGAAGAGCTGTTATTGACTCTAATTAGGGCCTGGTTCCAGAGTGAGTCTGGTATGTTCATGGAAAGTTATTTTTCCCAATCTACTTTGATTTTGACAATGTTGGTCTCAGTAATTGAGTTGATAGTTTGCTATATTTGGGATATAAATCCTTTTGCTTCTGGTGGTGTGTTCAGAATCTCGTCATATACGGATTCTAGCGGTGGACTAGGAAAATTAGGGTTGTTGGATTTAGCAAAATTCTGCACTTGAAAGTAGCGAAACAGATGGGAGTGAGGGATATTATATTTCTTAAATATATCCTCACCCCGCCCATGTATAATTGACCAATGTTGGAAATGCCGTTTTTAAGCCATAGCGAGAATGCATAGTCCAATCTGGGTGGGGGGAAGAGGTGATTCTCATGAATAGGGGTTATAGTAGATAGATCTGTGAAGCCAAATTTTGTGCAAAACTGCGCCCGAATTTTTAATGTCGAAATTACTATTGGGTTAGATGAATGTTTTCTTGGGGAGAATGGTAGTCTAGAGGTTACCAATGCTAGAAGATGATGGGCAAGATTTAGCCTCATTTAAACACCAGCTTACTTGAGGGAGCTTGATCCAATATATTATTTTCTGTATATTTGCTACCCAGTAGTAATATCTGAAACTGGGAAGAGAGAGTCCACCTTGAGATCGGTGTCTTTGTAGCATAACTTTACTTATCCGCGGTTGTTTATTATCCCATAGGAAGCCTGTAATATGCTTATCTAAGGTAGTAAAAAAGAGTTTAGGCAGGAACACTGGCAGACATTGAAACAGATATAGGAAACGTGGTAGAACATTCATCTTAACAGAATTAACTCTACCTGTTAATAAAGTATAGATGGTTTTCCATCTGTCAAAGTCTATCTTCATTTTGGTGATTAAAGGAGAGAAGTTCCTATTATTATTATTATTATTATTATTATTATTATTATTATTATGAGGAATAGAGGAGTTTTACCCATGTCACAAATTTAGGACCAAAACCACATTTTCCCAAAATCCTGAAGAGATATGGCCATTCTACCCTATCAAATGCCTTTTCTGCATCTAGAGAGATAACCATCTCTGGGGTCTCACCAGAGACAGGGGAGTAGATAACATTAAAAAGGCGGAGGATATTACTGATAGAATGGCGATTCCTTATAAAGCCTGTTTGGTCTTCAGAAATTACATTATGAATTGTTGTTTCCAGACGCATAGCTAGGGCTTTCGCCAGAATTTTATAATCTGCATTAAGGAGAGATATTGGTCGGTAGGATCCACATTCATTTGCATCTTTCCCAGGTTTTAACAACAGAGTAATTGATGCATTTGTCAGGGTTGGTGGCAGAGTACCTCGGGTTAGAGAGTTGTTGAACATATCAAGGAAAAGTGGTAATAGTTTATGTGAGAATTTCTTGAAAAATTCAATGGGAAAGCCATCTGGCCCCGGTGCTCTGCCGTTTTGTATAGCTTTAATTGATCTCAGTATTTCACTTGTATTCAATGGTTGATAGTTTCCTTTCTTGGTCGTTATCAATATTCGGGAATATAAGGCCCTCAAGGAACTTTTCCATGTCTGTGTTGTTGGGTGGGCTTTCTGATTGATATAAATTAGAGTAATAATCCCTGAAGGTATCATTAATTTCAGATGGAATTACTGTCACATCACCAGAGACGTTTTTAATTTGTGATATTTGCTGAGAGGTAGATTTAACTTTAAGTTGGTGCGCTAGTAATCTTCCTGCTTTCTCACCATGTTCGTACTAAAATCCACGAGCCTTTAATAATTGTTTTTCTACTTTGCCTGTCGATAGTAAGTCGTACTCCTTTTGTAAGTTAAGTCTTCGTTTTGAAAGTTCAGGGGATGGTGTTGTTGAGTTTTGTAAATCTAGGTCCCTTATTGATTTGATGAGTTGATCTTGTTTCTCTCTATGCAATTTATTTTGCAACGATGAAAAGACTATAATTTCCCCCCTCATGACCGCTTTAAGAGTCTCCCACAGAAGAGAAGGGGATATGTCGTCTTTTTGGTTGTTTATAATAAACTCACCAATGACTCTGTTTATCAATTCACAAAATGTCTTATCCCCAAGCAAGAGAGAGTTAAACCTCCATACAGGACGGGGTTTCTGTAAGAGATTAAATGATAGATCTAGAATTACTGGCGCATGGTCAGACTCTACTATTGCAGAGTATTCTGTATTAGCCACTGACGAGAGTAGGGTTTTATCAATAAAAAAATAATCTATTCTAGAGTAGGACTGGTGGGTATGTGAGTAAAAAGAAAAAAGAAAAAGTCTTATTGGTGGGTGTTGAGTTGTAATAGTTTATTTTAACTTGCACAGGAATATAAAGAATGTCTATGTTTAAATTACAATACTTATGAAGGATAAAAATAGGATAATAATAATAATTAATAGGAATATTAATTAAGATTATGAAGATGTGTATTGTAGCATAGTAGAAAGACACTGGGTTTTATGTTACTGTGAAATCGTAGGTGTGAATGGAATAAATTAAAGATGGAGGGCATAGATACGTGGTGATAGGTCGTAAAGCACAGGATGGCGGAAACACCGGAAGTAACAAAGCTAGCAGGAAGTAGGACTTTTTACCTGAGTAGAACTCCGCCCCTGTGAAGGGTTTAACCATTAGCATGCTATGTTATTGTTATGTTATCTTGCATGCTGGGAAACTAACCAATGGAGAGGCCTTAAGCTCAGCGAATGAGAGTATTTAACAACTCGCGCGGACATTTGTAAGGGGTGAAATGTTCCTTCTCGTGGAGAGCACAGACAGCTAACTGCTTACAGCATGGCTGAGAGTGGCCTGTGGACTGCTTGAAGCGAGACACCCCCGGCCGAGAACTATATTCTGATCATCATCATCCTTTTTATTAAATACTTTTTATTATAAGTAATGATATCCTGGACTCTCTCTTCACGCGCTCTCCCGAGGTTTGAACTTAACATGGGGTTCTGAAATCTCCAGGGATCCACACATCCAACCTGATCCATAAAAGCCAACAGGGTTTTTGCCAATTTTGAAGGTGGTTTTAAAGTAGGGTTTGATCTGTCCAGATTAGGATTAATTAAACAGTTTAGATCTCCTCCGAATATTAAATTAAATTATTATTATATTTTTACCCTAAAAAGAATTTAGGGTAGGCATATTGGTGATATTGTCTTTATGAAGTTTTCATCATCCCAGTTAGGAGCATATACATTAACAAGTACCACTGGAGTGTGGAAGAGTGAACCTGAAATTATAATATAACGGCCATTTGGATCTGAGATGATGTCTGCTACAGTAAATTGTACCTTTTTATGAAGAATGATAGCCACGCCCCTTGATTTACTATTAAAGTTAGAGTGGAAGATTTGACCAACCCAGGGTTTTCGTAATCTCACTTGGTTTGCTGTTGATAAATGCGTCTCTTGTAGGAAAATAATTTCGGCCTTGAGTTTTTTCAGGTGAGCAAAGACTCTAGCTCTTTTAATCGGGCCATTTAGTCCTTTTACATTCCAACTGACAATTCTGCTAGTACCTCCTCCTGTCATTATTACATTTGACATGGGAATTTTAATTTGTTTTTCATGGCCCATCTTAACATTTTGTCCTTATCTGAGTAGTTGTGAAAGCACACAATAAAAGATCTGGACTTGGTGGAGCCCCGTTCTGGTACCGGTCTGGTGCGATGTGCGCGTTCAATAAGCGGAGGTGAGGCGAACACCTCCGGTCCCGCCGCCTCCATCAGCAGGTCCGCTATAACCCGCTTCGGTTCCCTGCCAGTTTCGCTGCCCTCTGGTACGTTCACGATGCGGAGGTTGGATCTTCGGGACCTGTTTTCCAGGTTCTCCACACGGTGGTAGAGAAGGTTTCACCACACAGTAACATTCTGGTTGAGTAGAGCATATTTGTTCCTGTTTTTTATAACTGTATTTGAGTGAAGCTATGATATGAAGATGTGAAGATATGCTTCTGAAAAACTCACTCTGGAAACATTTAAACGTCTCTGTTGAGGTTAAGAACATCATCAGTGACACGGGAGGAATCTGTTGGTCTCTATAAGTGTATGACTAAATACAGTTAACGGACACCTTTTGAGACTGTTCAGTATTGTAGATATTCAGGAAAACACCCTGTATCTTTACACATTAACAGACACATTATTTAAATGCCGAAGGTAAATCGATCAGTGAGTTGTATGTAGTCTGCTCGTCTTTATGCTAAGCTAAGATAATCTATCATCATGTTTACAGCACAGATATGAGATCAGGTCGATCTTCTCTTTTTTAACATCCTCACGTGTAAGGGCATGTGCCTCTTTAATTCCATTTAACCCCTGCCCCCCAGCTTCCCTCAGTCCGGTTTCCATCTCTGTCTTCCCCTTAATTCAGAGCCTCGCTCTGCCAAGTGTTCCAAAGCAATGACGACAATCCAGAGGAGCAACAAAAAAAAAACTGACTCATAAGACAATCCAGGCCGCTCCCTCAGTTTCTGTCTGTCTCCCTGTTCATACCTGCTCATTAGTCAACGAGATATAGACAGATATAAAGAGACAGAGCGAGAGAGAAGAAGAAATGGGAGGGAAAAAGAGATAAAAGGAGAAAAATAGGAGCAGACGAAAGGGAGGCAAGAGAGTGTGTCAGCAAAATGCGGAGTGCACAAACAACAGCAACCACACACACAAACTCACAGTAAATTTACTTTTCTTGGCTTCTTTGCTTTCTTTCCTTTAAAATGCATCAGAGGACAAACCGATGCATGTGTCTGACCCATTACGCTAATGATGTTTGTTGCCAAAAGAAGTAGGATAAGAACTAATTAGATGATGCCATCGTAGAGTTCTGTCTTTCTTCCAGTTAAATGCTGGATCGTATGCATTCAAGGAATGTTTTTAAAAAACGTGTGTTTTTTTAAGAGTTGAATATTATTTGAGACTTAACTAAGAAATGCCTTTATTTATTTTCTTGCTGAGAGTTAGACAAGAAGATCGATACTACTCTTGTATATGAAGCGACAGCCAGCAGCCTGTTAGCTTAGCTTAGCATAAAGAAAATGTGGGGCTACAGCTAGCCTGGCTAGTGTCAATGGTAATAAATTCCACTTCCCATCACCTCAAACGCTCTCCGATGATATAACTAGTTCACATTTAGAATACAGATACGAGAGTGCTCATCTCACTCTCGGCAAGAAAGCAATCAACTGTATTTCCCAAAATGCAGACATTTAGCTCTAACATTAAATTTCATTTAGCTGACGCTTTTATCCAAAGTGACTTACATGATATACAGGAGACCATAGACACAGCAACGGAGAGCAATTAGGGTTAAGTATCTTGCTCAAGGACACAACGACTGGCTGAGCTGGGGTTTGAACCACCGACCCTCTGATCGAAAGACAGACTTGCTAACCACTGTCGCCCCAACAACAACAACACAGCTAAATGTCTCATAGTTTTAAACTTGCTTCTGTCCACAGCTGATGACATCAAGCCCTGCCCTCGCTGTGGTGCCTACATCATCAAGATGAACGATGGGAGCTGCAATCACATGACCTGTGCCGTCTGCGGCTGCGAGTTCTGCTGGCTCTGCATGAAGGAGATCTCCGACCTGCACTACCTCAGGTAGTGGAATCTCTTTTTCTCACTGTTTGTATCGGCTCGATGTTTTTAGATTTCACTGATGTCTCTCTCCTTGTCTCCCCTTCCTCCCTCTCCTCTTCTTCCCTCCATCAGTCCATCTGGCTGCACGTTCTGGGGGAAGAAACCTTGGAGCAGGAAGAAGAAGATTTTGTGGCAGCTGGGCACCCTGATCGGAGCTCCAGTCGGCATCACCCTCATCGCAGGCATCGCCGTTCCCGCCATGGTCATCGGCATCCCCGTTTACGTCGGCCGCAAGGTGAGAAACCCGCAGAGAGGTAGACGCTTCAGCCACTGTAGCAGTCTGACACACTTTAAGTAAAGGGCGCAGTGCTTTGACCTTCAAGATTTAATAGAAGAGAAGAAAGTGTATTTGTTTTTACAATATAAAGTGTTTCTTTTTCCTAGTTTCTAGTTATTGTTTGTTTTTCATCATGTGTACTGTGGATGTTTTCCTCTGGTTTATGGTATTTTCTGTTTAAAGTACACATTGAGCATTTACTTTTTTAAACGACACAGCTTAAAGATAAACGGTACAAAAACTACAATCTAGCATACAAGTAACTCCCTTTTGTATATCTTAAGGGTATAATATATATTAAGGGTTTAAGTGAGTTGATTGTTTTGGATTATTCTTTAGTTATTTTTGTTGAGGATTACAAAGTATCATTTTGACAGTGAACATTTTCAAATCTTTTCAAGAGGCACTTCCAAACTAAACCCAGCAAATAACCTGAAAAGGCTGTGAAGAGAAAATACACATTTCAGACAATGGGGGGACTTTTTAAGAGGAACTCATTATGAAACATTATTAGTGTTCATGATCTGGTACTTTATTATCTTTATAAAATTAAACATGAGAAGTGCACGCTGATAGTAACAGCCGAATCCCTCAGTTTGAAGCCAACTAAGATGTCTTAGAAACACAGGTTATTTTTTAAATCTTGATGGTCGGTTCACTTCACGTTTATCTCCAGCTACAGGAACCAGGAGTGGAAAACACACAAATAGTTTACTGCTCTGCCACAGTCTTTCACAACCCTGCTCTGGTGATTATCTGGAATTTACGACATTGCGGAACAAAAAGCTTTTCTGTAAAAGTTTCAGTGAGCTGCCCTTGTTTTGAACCGTGTTAAAAAGCACTTTGAGCGCCACAAAACGGTTTCTATTCACAGCAACAACCATAGTGAGCTAAAAACAACCCGCAACTGATAGTAGAGAGGACAGACTTGGTCAAGTAAGGGTCCATAAAACGTCTCAACCTGTCTAAATATAAGACCCTAACGTCTTATAATCCAGCCCCCTTTTCCATAGACCCATTTCAATAATATTGTATTTATAAATTAAAATGAATTGTGACAGAGATAATGACTTGGAACTTCATGATGGCCATCCCATGCTCTGTTGTGTCTCATACGTTGTTGCAGCACTTTTTGTGTTGACTCCATTTGTTACACGGTTTTGGTGCTCAATGAAAGCATTTTTATATAGGAAAAAAATCCCTTAAAAGACCCACATTAAGGAACACCTTAGTCACTGTGATTCGTTATTAGAAACCTTTGGCAGAAACCTCCTTAATGGTAAATGGATTTTACTTGTTTATTTCTTTTCTTGTCTTCCGACCTCTCAAAGCGCTTCAACACTACTTGTCATCATTCACACACTGATGACAGGGGCTAAGGTACCACATAGGCACAGCTACAGGAACTACGGGGTTAAATGTTAATGCCTAAGGACACATCAACATGGGGGATCGAACCACCGATCCTCTGATTGAAGCACGACCCTTCTTCCCACTAAGCCACAATCGTGCAGTTAATGTCAACGTCCCCAGGAAGGCCATGCATCCTCTAGTTGTCCTCTGAATGCACTAGTTCTCTAGTTTGTAGATGTAGTTTCATGAGGCTGTGGTTATCATAGAGGACACAACAGGGCATTTCATACCATAACATTAAGTTTCAAAAAACAGTCTAACAATGAAAAGACAACCATGAGGACTCACATTATCATCATCGTTGGAACCACAAGAGTCTCCACTTTTTGGTGAAACACAATTCATGCAATTCCGACTGTTTAGGGACCCCAGTATGCAGAAATATTCAAATACATCATTTTTAGAATAAGGGAAAATGTCCCAAACTGCATAGATACATTCTCCATAGATACGATATGATCATGCCTTTGTCCTGTTTTTCTAGTTGGTTATGATGTTATGTTATTAGAGACAAGAACTGTTCATGGTCTTTCTCATAACAGGAGGAAGGAAAAGAAATGGCAATGGGCTTTATTTCTGCACATTACCACACTGTAGCGCTCTCCTGTGGAGACAAGTGGAACTGCAGATTTATATTTAAGTCTTTAAGGATCTCGCAGTATGAATAGTCAGAAGTGGTTAACTAGTTAGATTAACTGGAGCCTCAGACGCAGAAGCTCAAACCTGCCCCAGTGTGAAGGAACTCTGGCTGTCTGGCTGAATCTGACAAGTTGACAAGTTGCAACACAGATTTAGTTGTTTCAAAAGAAGAGGAACCAACAAGTGAACCAACACGTATATTTGTCTTCCATGCTCTGCTCATTGAAACATATTTTAGAAGAATTCTTTTATTTTCATATGGTACGCTCCAAGTCTGAGGATATTTTTGAAAGAAATTGGTACAAATTCTAACAAAATTGTATGACAAATACAATTTTTTTTAAATGTTTGCACCAATTGCATTTTGGACGAATAAAGAGTTAGTTGTCGGATAAAAATCCAACATAAACCAAATTACATCAGTTACATTGGGTGTTCATTTTTATCATTTAATACTTTAAATGCTTTAAACTGCAGTTAATAATTCAGGATAGTCATTTACATTTACTCAGCATGACTGTACCTTTATTAGTTACCATGAGTACCACGAGTGCTACAGTAAATCATGAGGTTTATGTTCTCCTCATTTTAAATCATCAAAACCTCCTTTAACCTCCACCCTTCTCGCTGTGCTCTGCTGCAGATCCACGCCCACTACGAGCTGAAGAAGACGTCTCGTCACAGGAGGAACCTGGCCATCACAGGAGGCGTGGCCCTGTCCATCATCACCGCCCCTGTCATCGCGGCTGTCAGCGTTGGTAAGACCCTCGACAAGGCTGATTGTTGCTTTTATACAACGAGCAGCTGAAACCAGACATCATAGGAGATGTTTTCGGGATGAAATCCAACGGGTGTGCTTCTGTTTCTGTCCCTGCTCAGGAATCGGCGTGCCTATCATGTTGGCCTACGTGTACGGCGTGGTGCCCATCTCTTTGTGTCGGGGAGGAGGCTGTGGTGTGAGCAGAGGAAAGGGACGAGGTGTACGCATTGACTTCGATGATGACGATGGTCCCATCACAGGTGAGGTCGCCAAACACTTCCTGATTAACAAAAAGGGGAAAGGCAGGATACCATTCACCAGATCTTATTATAAATAATATTCTCCATGTGATCATGCAGTGGCGGATGCGTGGCGAGCCCTCAAGTCCCCGAGCCTCGGCGAGAGCAGTCTGGATGGGGTGGTCAGCGGTCTGAGCACCACCTCCCCCAGCGAGGGGCTCTCCGTGGTCCCTGGGACTCTAGGTGACACGCCCCACTTTAACACACTGGCGGGCGGCGCCTTGGGAGTACGCACCAGCAAGTACAGCAGGTGAGGAGGAAGAAGAGATTAAGTAACTGAAATCATGTTCATGCTTTTAGTTTTTTTGGTTTCTACTAGAACATGTTTACATACTTTAATGTTAAAAAAACACATTATTTCCACCTTACTGTTTGTCTGAATTTCACCATGTGTCTGAAATGCTCAGTTTATTTGCACCTATCTCTTTAAGTTCCCTCCCCTAATTGACTTACAAGAAAAATATGGCGGTGTTTCTCAGATATTCTGATGAGCCTGCATGTGACATAGGGAGGGGAGCTACATCTTATTGGCTTGTTGAATCACAAGACAATAGTTGAAGACAATAGTTGACAAAACAATAGCTTTTTTCTCATTAATTTGTAAACTACAGTTTAGAATACAAGCTCAACAAGGGAACACAGATCATGACTTATCGAAATATAAAGTTCAATTAAATTGAATTATTAAATTGGAAAACATTAGTTTATAAGATGATCAGGATATCCTGCTGATGGACGTGGAAACAAACCAACTTACTGCTCAAAACAGGACCTATAGTTGCAGAGGTGATAAAAAGAAAGCGTGTCCAGTGCCGATGTGTCATGGTTCGTTGTTATTGATCAGTATGAGTGCTCGCTGTCCTCCAGGCTGGAGGTGCAGGCAGGGGAGCTGGCTAAAGAGTCCGCCCAGAGGGAGACGGGCAGCCTGGGAGCAGGGAGCGACTGTGCCAGCACTCGGGGAATGGCCGGATCCATCATCTCGTCCTACACGCTACCCGACAGGTGACACATTCTTCTTCTTCTGTGTCTTTGTTCTTTATCTCTCTCTTTTTTCATTCTTCACTCTTTCTGTGAGGTTTGGTAGTTGTCATGCTGGATATTGGTTTGATTTCGATGTGATGCAGCAGTTGTTCCTCCTCTTGTTGATACTCCTGTTTTTAAAGCAGAAAGAGCATTTAAACCATTTTAATTTGTGGTTGTCAAGCTGAAGAATAGGCTAGTTTTATTTTCCATGTTTTATTTGTGTCCTTTTATAATGGTGGTGAGGATGAGGATGTTTCAGGGTTTCCTATGGTACAACCAACTTTTAACAATATTCTTTCGCAAATATAATCCTATATTTCAACACATCAATGGCTCGAAAAGCTTGAATCTCAATCTTTTTCCATATATTTTTTAAAAAGAATTCTCTTTCACCCGCTATATGGAAAACTAAATTCAAGTAAAACTACAGTTGAATAAGTTTCCAAATACATCTAAAAAGACTCCGTCCTCTTCTGAGCGCCCATCGAGGTCTTTGTTCTTCAGTAGTTTGAACATTAGAAGCGTCACACTGGGACTGACGGGTTGTGAATTGTCTCTGCAGGGAGTGCACCAACCTGGAGATCCAGGTGGACATCGAGACCAAACCCAGTCACCTCTGCCTGACCAGCGAAGAGGACCTAAGCCTGCCCCCGTGCTCCGCCACCATGGCGACGGCCTCGGGGGTGGAGGAGCCTCAGGACTGCAGCTCCAGGCGGGGCGGGGCTCTGTCTGGGTCGGTGCTGGGACTGTCACCGGGCGTGTCCATCAGGGAGGGGCTCAGAGACGTCACCCTGGCTCAGCCGGAGAGCATCCGCAGTGACCTGGAGATGTCGGACACTCAGTCGGACGACATCGCCGAGCTGACGTCAGACGACTGTGACTCGCCTCACCCAAAGAGCTGCCACCTGGCGGGCGGCCAGCAGCCCCTGTCCTGTCGAGCTCTGAACCCCTCGGACGGCCTTCACTGTCCCGCAGACAGTAACGTCATCCTCTACGTCTGAGAGAGCAGCAGATCCCAGAATTGCACAAAAAAAGACTCCCAACCGTTTCATCTGAGCTCTCCCTTACTCCTTAGCATACCTTTTTCTTTTATCATTTCTCGTTTTCTGCTTTTGCGACTCACAGACAGCATCTTAAACACAGACAGGGTTACTTCTGTCTGTCTGTCTGTCTTTCTGTCTGTCTGTCTGTCTGTCTGTCTGTCTGTCTGTCTGTCTGTCTGTCTGTCTGTCTGTCTGTCTGTCTGTCTGTCTGTCTGTCTGTCTGTCTGTCTGTCTGTCTGTCTGTCTGTCTGTCTGTCTGTCTGTCTTATCTATCTACCTGTCAATCTCCTCGCTGAGTAAATTGTCAGGGTTCTACCTCTGCAATTTATAAGATGATGATTTATGTTTACTCATTGGTGCAAAATGCCTTGGCTACTCAAGCAAAAAAAATGAAAGAAAAAAAGAATTACAAATTTTCCACAAGAAATTTTGAAATAAGGTGAAAAGTCATCGAGCACAGAGGGAAGACGGATGTTTGATGGGGATGAAAGGTGACGTTTCTAACAACGTGTGAATGAATGTGGACTTTGTACTCAACTATTGTGACTTTCTTTCTTCTATTTATATTCAGATGACCTGGACATTGTGTTATTTGCTGCGCGCATGTGTCTGCATGAGCCAATGCCTTGTGTGAAAGGTTGAAAAAAAGGGGCGGTGAGCTTCTGTGGAAACACTGGTGAAAGTTTACTTTAGATGATGAAGCTGCACTTGAATCTCACTGTCCTTGCACAGAGGAGGAGGAGGAGTTTCGATTTACAGAAATAGATGATTGAGTTCTGACAATGACGAGCTGAGGAGACGCTGCGGTGAAAGAAGCTGTTTTATTCTATTCAAGTCTGTGACCGTGAGGACAATCCAGTGTAAAACGGGTCCGTCCTGCACTGAGATGAGCATCAGACAGACATTTACACGCTCTGGTGCTACAACTGTCTGCCTCCTAAACATTTAGAAAACCTTCTTTTCTGAATCACCAATCCATAGTAGTTTCAGATTTATCAACTCATCAGCAGTTCCACTTCCAAAGACTTTTAACCACTAAACTTCTGAGATGGTTTCATTTCAATAATGATTAAGGCCTAAAAAGGTGAATCATATTTGACAGAAAAGAAGCAACAATTGACAAATGTATTTTAAAAAATAATTTAAAAAGTACCCACTACAATTTTAAAGAGCGACTTATTTAAATTAATTGATCAGCAATCCAAAACCCCAGAGATAGCAATAATACATTTTAAAAAGATAAGTAATATTATAATTTATTACAGAGAACAAGTAAGAATATAATGTATTACAAAGAGAACCAGTAATGTATTACAAAGAGAACCAGTAATAATAAAATATATTACAAAGAGAACCAGTAATAATATAATTTATTACAAAGAGAACCAGAAATAATATTATTTATTACAAAGAAAACCAGAAATAATATTATTTATTACAAAGAACCAGTAATAATGTCCTATATTACAAAGAGAACCAGTAATAATGTCATATATTACATAGAGAACCAGTAAAAATCCTCACATTGGAGAACCCTGACCCGGTGAACATTTGCAATTCTTTTGCAAAGAAAATACTGAAACATCGATTATTAAAAAAGCTGGCTGTTGAGCAGCTCTCCCCCTCTGGTCACTGTCACAACTCTCTCACTCTCTCTCTCTCTCTCTCTGTGTGTGCGTGTGTGTGTGTGTGTGTGTTGACCGGACTGCTGTCTGACAGTCGGCTGCCTTATCCACACTCACTGACCAACACAACACACACGTGTGTGTGTGTGTGGCTCCTGATGAATGTATTTGTCCCACTTTGTTTTTTGAATGAGCACTTGTGCACTTTATCTGGAATGTATTGTATATATCTTATTTTTTTCTTTTTCTTTCTTGCTGTTCATACGAAAGTCTGGTCAACCAAAATAAATCACCTACCAGAAGGCCTTTTATGTTGGATGTAACTAGAGAAGAATTTGGCTCCAAAACATTGTCTGTACTTTTAAAGGGCCAGTGTGTACATTGTGGGGATCTGGCGCCATCTAGCGATGAGGTTGTAGACTGCAACCAACTGAAACTTCTCCCTGCGCGACAAGCGCGTATGTGAACTACGGTGGACACACGTATGGGCCTCTCTAGAGCCAGTGTTTGGTTTGTCCATCCTGGGCTACTGTAGGAACATGGTGGACCCCGTGAAGAGAACGCCATAGAATGAGAATTCTAAGAGAACAAAAACACGACTAGTCATATTCTCAGATGATTATACACTAAAGGAAAACTACTTGGTTATATTGTATTCCATTTCATCCAGTTTCCCCCCAGCCCACCTCTTCCTTTAAATGCTACACACTGGCCCTTTAAACATGAGGAGCATCCACAGTGTTTTTATCAGTGATCAAAGGACTGTTTCTATCTTTTTTTTGTTTATCATCCTTTGGAGCCAAACTTCAAACATGAATGCAGATATGTTCTTCTGAATCATACCCACTAGCTTTCTTCGCTTTGTACCACCTCTGTGCTCCAGTTTTTAGTAGGTTTCCCACCAGGTTTCTTTAATCTGCAGGGGGATCAACTCGGGAACCCTTTCTCATCTCGGAGTAGCTTCATGGATTTAGCTGCTTGTGTAACTCGACAGTGCTTTGTTTGGTCTGCACTTCTCACTTGTTTCACCCGCCTGCCTGTGGGAAGAAAACACACAAGAATGTACTGCGGACGGAAAGACAAACTTCCTGAAAGAGTCCGAATGAGTGTCTCAGCAAAGGTGGTCCCGTCCTTATTTGAAAGAGGTTTTAGAGTATTTAGACAGCAATATCAAAGTGTTATTATATTGTTTGTGTATTTCCTGTCACTGTTGAAGCCCTGTCCTGTGTAGGGGTTGTACACGCTGGACTGGGAAAGACAACCTGTGGACCTTTTGGGTAATAAATAAATAAACACAATCTGATGTTGCACCAAAGTTGTTGTCAGTTGTGTTACAGTTTTCTTCAGTCTGACACCGTTTTAATAACTGCATAGTAACAGAAATCATTCACAAAATATTGCAGTCTTTTTAAGCAACCGGAGAAGTAATATGGAAATGTACAAAATATTGGTAAGAAAAAGATATTTCAGAAACTTTGAATGTGTCCTTTTGAATAACTTTGGGCTGATTTTCAACTCAGTTTATTTCAAATTAAAAAATATATTAGCATTTTTTGGTTTTGAAAATAAACTTAAATAAAATTAAATTAAATCTGATCAGCTACACAAACCCCATAAATATCAAAATGTATAACTGTTAAAAGTTTACATAAAAGCTTAAAATGAACAACAAAATGGAAATATTGGAAAACATCTCAAACTAAAGCTCTTTCAAAAACAGCCACACAGATATGATATAAATGGATATAGTGATGTGTCTTGTGTCTTGGGATTCTTTATATGCACGAGACATATTACATTAAATGATTTCAATATTATACATAAGCAGGTAAGCTATTTTAAGTATAATTTAATGCTCACACTTTTGTACTTTAACTTCAGAGTTTGAATGCAGTAGCTTTACCAAACTCAATAGAGTACTACTACACTTGGTAACTAATTTAAGAGATTTGAATACTCCTTCCACCTCCGTTCAATTATTTAAATTCAAGTATTTTACTGAATATTTACCCCAGTAGTTGGCGGTAATGCACCGTTAAGAAAGAAACTACAGTACATCCGCGTCTCTTCACGACACAGATTATACGTTTACGGCCGTGTTTTTAGCAGCCGCAAAGCGAAAGGCTTGGAGTTGGAGGAAGGTTAAAGTGAATCCCCGAAAAACACGGTAAATATAGATATGTTAAGTCTAATGTCAGGTTCTCTTCGCGTGTTAGTCACATAGACACCGTGTTGAGTGTATTCTCCGTTAGAAAGTAGCACCAGTCTGTACATGTCTTAAAAGCAGACGATAGCATGAACAAGCTGTCATTGAAGGAGACTAGCATAACGTTACACTGGAACACGCCTGGATACAGCATATCATAATTAATAGGAACAGTTTTAGTTAATTAGTTTATTTAAATGTAAGAACGCTTTCACGTTGGAGTATTTTACAGAGAACGTTAGCCAGCTAGCTAGTGTAGTTAGCTCTGTGCTAGCTGGCTAGCTTCGGTTAGCCGAGAGTAGAGAGGGTGTATCTGTTATGTAAGGCCTCTAGTACACAGTTTTATACTATACTGTGTTCTACTCATACACGGTATCATACACGTAGCTTCCTGTGAAAGAGGGATTTCCTCCGGGGTCTAAAGTGACATGTGGCTCTGTAATCTCCACTGTTGTGTCTGAGCCACAGACTGCTAATGTGGAGTCATATTTGAGGTTAAAACCAGTGTTCTTCTCAGCTATCCCCACCCTCTCATCTCTTCTGCCGGTTTTACTTTTTGTATTGTTCATTTTTAAATTACATTGTCTTCTATTTACACTGTGTTATTAGGATTTAGCAATCACAGCTCAGATTTCCTCCCCCTAATCTTCGTGGTCCCATCTTCTCCACCATATCCCGTTTCGCTCATTCTTTCCTCTCCGTCTCCTCCCCCATCAGCCGCCATGCCCTTTGTAGACCTCCAGTCGCGGCTCGGCATCAACCTGGATGGCTGGTTGCTGCTGCAGAGCGGACAGCAGCCCAACAAGAGGGCGGCTCGCTGCCACGCCTTCGAGAAGGAGTGGGTCGAGTGCAGCCACGGCATCGGGCAAACCCGCGCCAAGAAGGAGTGCCAGCTGGAGTTTGAGGACTTCTACGAGTGCATGCACAGGCAGAAGACAGTAAGTGACTTTTCGTTACATGGATCTGCCTATCACTTATTGACCTACTAAGAATTAACATGTCAGTCGGAACAAAAACAAGAAATTTCATCAGTATTCACTTTTGCGAAATGAAGCCGACAGTGAAGTGCCAAAAACTAGTGATGAAGCTTTCCAGCAAATTAGTTTGCAAAAGGGTTAATTTCTCGAGGCTTCATGTGCACACAAAATACACATACTTTTCTTGTGAGTAATGCACCGCATGTGTGTAAATCAATCATTTTTGGTCAAAATAAATATACTCACCAGCTATAAAGCCTTAAAGCTAGGTATGATGGAGTATGTGGCAGCATTGAGCGACAGGTGGGTCTAGTTCGCTAGCTGTCTCCTCTGCTGCATCGGCCCATAATCCACCTCTTTGCCCACTTCTATAGTTAGACCGCCAAGATGGCGTCACCGGAGACACCCACTTTGAGCTTCCTCAACAGCTCTTCTGAACCTATGGGTGATGTCTCCATATGATCTACAGCCGATGGCATAAAGCAGAAATAAAAGGTTTATGAAGGTGAATGAAATTACCTTGAATTGATAACTGAAGTGTGTTCAGAAAGAGAAATAGCACCCATGTCTGA
Source organism: Cottus gobio (assembly GCA_023566465.1). Classification (NCBI taxonomy): domain Eukaryota; kingdom Metazoa; phylum Chordata; class Actinopteri; order Perciformes; family Cottidae; genus Cottus; species Cottus gobio. The sequence goes on along the minus strand of CM042231.1, from coordinate 20,715,167 downwards.
TCCTTTTAAATACTGTTAGAGGTAAACTGGGGTCAGTCTTGATGGACGTGTGCATCTGCAGAAGAGAGACGGACACATGCACTGCCGGCTCACTGAATGTGCTGCAGCAGCAGGAAGTTCCTCACCTCTTCTTCTTCTTCTTCTTCTGGCTTTCCGGCAGACTAGATGCCTTGCGACACATTGCTGCCTCTCACAGGACATTTCACGTACCAGTTGAGGGTATTGTCATCTTCAGTGGAGTAATCCTGTTGCAGAGATATAATCCATGACAGCTTCCACTATCTCACATTGGTATTCTGGGGGGTTTAATAAGTCTCTCAATGTCATGTGCTGTATTCCTATGTGACTTAGCGCAGTGGACAACTGTTCTCTTTTGTTTTTGTACTGAAGACAGTCCAAAAGCACATGTTTCACATTTTGCATCTGTTTACAGGTCCCACACAGTCCATCCTCATGCTTGCCCATCTTTGCTAGATCCCATGCAAATCCACAATGTCCGAGTCTCAGACTTGTCATTATTACGGATTGTCTTCTTCCTTTACCCAAATAACACTGCTCTGCCTGTACCTTATCTTGAATTGAAAAATAATGACGCCCTCTCTTTTCCTTTTCCCACTTCCTTTGCCACACTGCTATGGCATTTTTCTTAATGACAGACCGGCATTCAGATATCCCAACACATACCCTTAACTCAATGTCTTTTATCAGTGCCATTTTGGCTGCCTTATCTGCTATCTCATTCCCATATACCCCGACATGAGCAGCAACCCACAGAAATCCCACCTCTCCTCCAGCCTTCTCGATCTTATACAACAGAGCCATCACTTCCATAACGAGGTCTGGCCTAGCTCCCCAGTTACTTCCTATCAGAGTTTTTAATACTGAAGCCGAATCTGAACATATAACCACTCTCCTTGGCAGCACTTCCTACACCCACTGTAGTGCCCAAAGTATAGCTATTAGCTCTGTTGTATAAACCGATACCCCCTCAGACAGTCGTTTGAGCTGTACAATGTCATGTTGAGGAATATATACAGCAAAGCCAGACTTCCCAGTTTGTGGATCTTGGGACCCATCTGTGTAAATCTGAAGATATGTCTCCCAACGCTCACCCAGCCTTTGTTTAACCAACCCCGGATATACACTACTTCCAAGATGTTTTATATTCTCCAATATACTGAAGTCTACTTCTGGGGTGGGCAGCATCCATGGCGGTATCACTGCCCAGTACACCTGCGGGGCCACACCTGCCTCTCCCAGTCCCAGTTTCTCCACCTTTTTGCTGACGTTAAACAAAAAACACTCTTTCTTCCTTTTCTCTGCTTCCCACTCCCAAGCATTATTCAGAACTGATTTTGTTGGATGCTCTTCTTTATATCCCCACAGTTTAACAACATACTGCATTGCCAGTTTCTCTCGTCGGATTGACAATGGCATCTCCCCCATTTCCACCAGTAAAGCTGGGATTGGGGTTGTACGAAGGGCCCCACAACATATCCTCAGAGCCTTGGCCTGAGTTCCTCACCTCCACCCAGACGCCCGCCTTTATTAGCCCGTTAGCCACGTCTCATTCTTTCAGAGCGTGATGGAGGGGGAGTGCTGCTTGAAGATGACTGTCAGCCAGAGTTCGACGCATATTTCTCTCAACTTCACCTGGTGACAGCAGTTAAAGACATGCTGTCTTCGGCTTTATCCTGCTCTGGCCTCAGGGAGACAAAGAGGTGGAGGGAGGCACAACAATTTCTTTACCATCTTTCTTTTCCTATTCTCTCCATCCTGCTTCCTCTCTTCCTCCCTGCAGCACCAGAGGCTGTATGCCATCCGTCAGCAGCGGGACAAGATGGTGAAGGAGGGGGCCTACACACCGCCGCCCTGCCACTCAGGCAAGCCCGACCAGACGCCATGAGGGGACATGCGACCGTCCGCAGTTCGGCTCTTGTTTATAGTAAATCCTGTCCACCTGTACACGTTTGCAAATAAATGTTATCATCAAATACCTTCCTGTCTGTTCCTTCCCCGTCTTCCTTTTCAATCACGTCACTTTGCACCGACATGTGTGAGGAGGCCAAGAATTAAGAGCATTGAACATTTTATTATATTTACTCCAGTACTGTACTTCACTCAAACATGAAGCACTTGTACTTAACATGAGTATTTCCATTTTATGCTACTTTATCGGGAGATATTTTACTTATTACTTCACACATATTTGAAAGCCATACTCATTAGTTACTTAAAAAATTATAGAGATGATACATTTTAAATATAATGCACTGCTATATATTCCTCTATGAATAGTATAAATTACTTAGGATTAGCTTCATGTCCAGCTCTAAAAAATCAAAAAGATGCTTCCACATTATGCATCAGTAATTATAATCTAATATATTTATTACAGGCGATTTTTTTTTTTGTAGTTTGACTTTTGATAATAAAATCAAGTTTGTTAATACTAACATACCTCTTCTCGAGAAAGATGTTCAATACAGTACATGTAATTAGTTGTGTTTCTTGTGTTTACTCTCAGACCCCAATGTGGCCACTGCTGTTGGTAATTGGTGGTTGGTATTCATTCAGTCTTTTGAAGAAGCCACAGACAAAGGACAGCAGTGGTCCTGTGAGTGATGACGCATTCTATAGCTGCCTCATCACAGCTAATTGAATGAGCTCCTGCAGCTGCTGGTGGTCCAGCTGGGCTCTGCTGCCCCTGGAGGTTAAACTACAGTTCATTTCCTTAACCCGCTGACCCAGTTCGAGTGAATCACTTGTGAGTTAGCGCTCCAGAGGGACCTCTGCGATGAGAGGCCGAGATGAGTGGATGCTGTCAGACGACCTCGATTCAATTCCCAGCGTTTAACTCTGACTGATGGGATTAGTGAGGCCCGATTGAGCGCCACAAGATAGAGCCAAGAGCACAGACGTTTTGACAGGGTTTTGACTTGATGCCCGTTTGTGAATAAATAAATGTATCCACTCAAAGTAAAGCTTTGTCTGGAGGTGGTCGGTCTCGTTGTCCTCCTCGAATCCAAATTGGCTTTATTAAATTGAAAATTACAGATCATCATGGTGGCGTTGATAGATCCATGGCCTTACCACAAGGTTTCAAATGTGCAAATTACATTTGTTGTCCGGAGTTTGCAGCCAAACGCACCGCCACTGACCAGTGGACTCGTTTCAGGAACATCAGTGTTATATGCACCTCTGTGTTTACACTGAAGGGTGATCAATAATAAACTGTTAGTGAAAGAATGAGCAGTGAAAGTATAGTGAACTTTACCCCGGGTTGGTCGTCACTGTTTGATTAAGGCGGCAGCGATGGACGGAGGATGAGCGCGTCCGGATTATCCTCCACTGCCGACAGACACCAGTGATACCCAGTTGACCCAGTGCCTTACCAATCTGAGAGCCAGACAGTCCGACAAAGGACAGACTCGTCAACTAATACAGACCGTTTTTAAAAGGGTGTGGGGGGGGGGGGGGGGGTACTCACCTGGTCCCTGCTCCTGTGTGTAGCTGGGGGGAGTGGTTGCTAAAAAACCCAGATTAATCTCATGTTACATCTTCGGTGTAATCCTGAATATGTGAATGAGTGCCGCTGCTAATATGCCAATGTGAACGCCCTTTTCTTTACCGAATTAAGATAAGTGTGTGTGTGTGTGTGTGTGTGTGTGTGTGTGTGTGTGTGTGTGTGTGTGTGTGTTTCGGCATGGGTTTGGCGCTGCTGCTGAACCATGGATGATGCAGGAGTTCAACCTGAAATTTCAATTTCCGCAAAATTTAACACACTCAATGGACATGGGTTAAGTGTGAAAACTGCCTATTGAAGAGAGAGAGAGATGGAGGGAAATAGAGGGAGAGGGCAGAGAGAGAGGGCAGAGAGAGAGAGTGATAGAGGGCAGGGCTGGTGGGGGTTGTTGGGAGCGGAGAAAGGGAGAGAGAGGCAGAGGGAGAAAGGAGGAGGTATCGGACAGCCATTATTATAGCATTCAGGATTACGTTGCTTTGCTGTTCTACCCGCGTCATCACCTCCCCTCCCAACTCCCCCTCACGGCTGAGTGTGTCGGGTCGGTCCTGGAGAAAGAAAAAAAAACATCGGTGGAGCGGAATAAAACATTTCCAAGCTTCCACCCAGCTATCCAGGAGGAGAGGGAGTAGCGGCGGCCGCATCTACCCCGGCCTCCTCGCTCTGTGCTCGGATTCCAGGATCAGCTGCTGCCCGGTGAAGGTAAGCGGCTCCGGAGCTCCGCGCAGCCCGGCTATAGCGTCTCCAGCTCCGTAACCACCGGACCCGCATCCCCGTTATGATGTTGCCACAAGCGATGTCGAGTCTGGTGGAGATATTATTAATACGTTCATCTCGAGGCGGATCACCTCACCAGGAACACATTTCATTGTGATATCTCTGCACCGTGCACAGTAGAGTGGACGTGTTGGGTGAAGGTGTTGCCCCTCACTGGGACCGTTATCAATAACGTGTTGATCGATAACAGTTGATTGGCGTTCAGCACACGGGAAGGACCCGACGTGTTACGGCCCGAAACCCTCCACTTCAGAGCGCACTGTGTGCTCGTGATTCGTGCGCCGGAGATAACCAGCCGGAGAGGGGTTCTCTCTGCCGGGGCTGGTCTCCAGCAGAGAGAACCCCTCCACTGGCGGCAGGGCGGCGTGGCGGACAAAGAGCCGTGCTTCCAGTGTCTGATGTCTATTCATGCAAACTCACTTCCCTCTTCACGTTCAGAGAAAGAGAGAGAGGGGGAGGGAGAGAGATAAAGAGAGAGAGATGAAAATTATGACATGAGACACCAGCTGCAGCTTTTTTTATGTGCAAAAACCCACATTTATGAGGGGGCCTTTATTGATCCGTGCAACCCCCTGGCCCCCTCTATCAGCACACCTCCACCCTCCACCTGCTGGGTGGATCCCCGTGGACCCCACTGTCTGGAGAAAAATATGCTCATTGATATTATGCAAGGTGCAGACAGAGAGAGAGAACAAAAAAGAAATGAAGATGCAGAGCCTCCCCTCCTGCCGCTTTGTAGCAGATGGTCAAACGTGCTCTCCCCTCCAGCCTTATGTTGGACCACAGCGCTCAGTCCGATCTGTAAGAAATAACACGACCTGTTCGGCTCTATTTTATTCTGGTGAAATTGTATTATTCAGTTGGTCTCCTCCACCTATTTGTTATTTTGCACTGGCCGTGGACATGCCCCCTTACTACTGTGCGTTAGTGGAGGAAAGCACAAACACCCCTCTGAAGCAGGGGATGAAAGAGTGTCTGAGACCTGGTTGTATATTGAGCTCATCACAAGTCTGAGAGGATTTCTGCTTTATTAATCAGAGCAATGTTGCTCTCACGAGAGCTTTCCATATCAGTGACATAGTGACAGAGGCATAAGTACAGCGGATAGTTGTCTTCATTATTGATCATCTCTGATTCATCTATCAGTTCTCCAGTCTGTAAAATGTAAAATGCCAGAAAGTGAAAAATGTCCAACCTTCCAGAAGCTCAACATGATGTCTTCAAATAGTTGTTATCCGATCAATAGTCTAATATCAAAATATGTATAATTCACAATTAAATCCAACTGAAACTGTTTTAACTGTTAAATGTCAACAATGGATTTTAGGCTCTAGGAGCAATAATGATCGATTAGAGTCATAAGTGGTTTTGTCCAACCAACAGCCCAGAATCAAAATATACTCAATGCATAAATTGATCTAAAAAAAATAAAAACAGCAAATCCCCATGTTTGAGATGCTGCAGCCAGCAATGTCTAAAACTGATAATCATACTCATGTTTCATCTGTCAACCAATCAAGTAGCTTCTAAATTATCATCAGAATCAACCGTACTCGATTTTCCTCATCATGTTATCACCCATCAGATTCTCACCCCTAGTTTAGAAGCTGTTCTAATCCAGACTGAAAAGGTCCTTCTCTTTGTGAAATGCTGAACTGCAGCTCCATCCTCCCCCTCTGTCTGTCTGTCTGTCTGTCTGTCTGTCTGTCTGTCTGTCTGTCTGTCTGTCTGCCTGCCTGCCTGTCTGCCTGCCTGCCTGCCTGCCTGCCTGCCTGCCTGCCTGCCTGCCTGCCTGCCTGTCTGTCTGCCTGCCTGCCTGCCTGCCTGCCTACTGCATCTTATCAGGAGGGAAAGAAGAACAAAATAGAGACAGAGAGAAACAGAAGGAGACATTTCCTCTCTCCTTTCTGTTTAAATGTATTTAGGTCTTTGTGGTGCCAACAGTGACGTCGCTGTAAATATTGAGTGTAAAACGTCAGAACCAGTAAGTTCTCACCTCTCTGTTTTCTTTATTTTCTCAGATCTCTCTCTCTCTGTCTCTGCCTCTTCTCGTCACTCACTTTAATTAAGTCTCCCTCTGTCCAGTCATGCTGAGTAGTAATCTACGGTATGGCAAGTCAGTCCAGTTTGTGTGCGTGTGTGAGTGTGTACTTGTATATGTGAGTGTCTATGCATGTGTATTAATGTATATGTGTGTGTGTATAGAGCTGAGTCTAGCCATTCATTATCCCATCAGTCAGTGTTACTCATCATGACTGTGGGCTGCGTCATTCATCCTCATCCAGACTCATTATCTACCATTTGAATCAGTGATGTAACAAGTGTGCTTTCAATATGCCATTTCTAAGTGCAAGGGAAGGGACGTTTCGAGGAAGATCAGATGTCAAAGAGAAAGACATGAAGTAAATGTTGTATCGTCCATTTAAATAACTAGTTTGACATTTTTAGGGAAGAAGTATTTGTTTTCTTGCAGAGTTAGACAAGAAGATCGATACTGCTCCTCTCAGCTGTTTGAGCTTGTGCTGCATTCACAGCATGAGAACAGGGAAAAATCCAGTTATTCTACATTAGTTTACGCAAAATTCCAAGATGTTTACTCCAACTGCTAGCCTCGTAGTCACACCATTAAAATAGCCTAAATTACTTTTGCCATATTACCTATTTAGAGTGCATTAACAAGTGAAATAACAATAGGGTCCTTGCTGGACTGACAGTCAGTCGCTCGGACCCTAACAAGATACAAACAAACACTAGTTATATTGTTTATTGTTATAATAGTTATAAGTATTGTTTATTTTAGATTAGCTGACTTCTCAGACATGAGTGATATTGTTTTTCCTCATGCAACTCCCAAAAGGATTAACGTTGAAGTTGGAAAATGAGGGCCAGCAGGTGTTCCACTGTTTTCTGTGACCAGAGTAAGAATTTAAGCTGTATTGTCCGTGGCAAAATTTTTATTGTGGTCACATACATTATAGTGATAGTTGTTTTTGAATACCTAAGTAGGCCTCAATAGTATTCATTGAGCTGTGACAGCAGGAACTGGTGGTTCTGTGACATGAGTGCAGCATAAGTAGGCTATGAAGCAGGAGGCGATTAGCTTAGCTTTAGCATTGCCACATGGTGTCTTATGTGTTAAATCCAGACACAATACAAAATGAATAAAAGAACAACCCGTTACAAGTTACGTTAGCTAGAAGTTTCAGCTGCTTCCTGTTTTGATGCTAAGTTAAGCTAACAGCCTCCTGACTATCTCAGTTTAGCGTACAGACATGAGAGTGATCTGATCTTTACATTGAACTCCTGCGTGCGCACAACGCTGCCTTGGTATTCTTGGTTTGTAGGTTGTGCTAATTAAAGTGGTGCTCACGGAGGTAAACGTGTGGTAAAAAAGCAAGTTTCTATAAGCCCTCATCTTCCAACTTTAAAGGAATAAGTTCAGATTGCTCTTATTTCTTTGAGGAGAATTCGGTGAGATGAGTGATCCCGCTTTCATGTCTGTGCGTTGAGTATGGAGCTAGAACCAGGAGAAGTAGCCTAGCTTATCATGAAGACTATAAACAGTGGGAAACAGCGAGTTAATGTCGGCACAACCCCAACTGTAAATCCCATGTGTAGATCACATGTGTTTCTGATCAGGTGGCTCTATGTTTTATGTATTGTCCATCTGTTGAGCATGAATGTCAGTGAATCTCCCACCAGCGTTGGTATGCTGTTCTGGTAGGACACAAAGACGTTACGACCGTTGCTCTGCAAATGTCTGGTTTTCTCTCTCTGACTCTCCCTGACATTTTCTTTTTTTTTCTTGTCTTCCCCTTTCTCTCCTTTTTAATTTGTTTCAGTACTTCTACATCTCTGACAGTCTCCCCTCTGCTTCATGTCAATTTCCTCTTTCTCACATACACACACACACACACACACACACACACACACACACACACACACACACACACACACACACACCGTCAAATCCCCTGGCTGAGCTGTGGGAACAGACCGTATCAATGTAAATCCTGGTAATAAATCAGGCCAGTCAAGCATCCAGCATTGACTGTGGATGTGTGTGTGCTTCTAAAACTTTGGTAGACACTTTCTTGCTTTTTTGCATTGATGTGTACCATATGTAACCCAGTTATTTAGTATATTAATGAGAATATATTAGTGTTAATCATTCTTGTAATTTATCAAACAAAAATGTAAAATAATGAATGGTTCTACGTTCTCAAATAATAATAATAATAATAATAATAATGCATTTTATTTATAGGCGCCTTTCAAAACACTCAAGGACACCTTACAAAATCAACAAGGAAACACTCAATCCATTAAAACAACCAAACAGAGCAGCAAACAGTAAAAACATCATAATACTATTAATAAAATGAACAGGCAAAGCAAAAAAGAAGGGTCATTGCACAAGAGAGAAAAAAAAAAAGAGTTAAAGCGAGTAAGCCTCTCTGAAAAGATAAGTTTTTAGATGAGATTTGAAAGTGGTTATGGACGTAGAGTGTTGAATGTAGTGGGGCAGGGAGTTCCAGAGGTGTGGGGCAGAGTGACCGAAGGCTCTAGACCCCATTGTAACCAGACGAGCTGGTGGGAGGATGAGCTGGATGGAGGAAGAGGACCTGAGAGAACGGGTGGGTGTCTTGATTTGGAGGAGTTCAGTGAGATACTGAGGGGCAAGATGGTTGATGGCTTTAAATGTAAGGAGTAGGATTTTGTAAATGATGCGGTGTTTGAAAGGGAGCCAATGAAGTTGCCGCAGGACAGGTGTTATGTGACTGATGGAGGGGGTTCTGGTAATGATGCGGGCAGCAGAGTTTTGGACTAGTTGTAGTTTATGGATGGATTTGTCAGGTAAACCATAGAGGAGAGAATTGCAATAGTCTAGGCGGGAGGTGACCAAGGTGTGAACCAGAATTTCAGCACTGTTGGGGGAGAGAGATGGGCGGAGGCGAGAGATATTACGTAAATGGAAATATGCTGACCGAGTGACGTTTTTGATGTGGGACTGGAATGACAGAGTGCTATCTAGGATGACACCCAGACTCTTAACCTGGGGGGAGGGAGACACAGATGAATTGTCAATGGAGATAGAGAAGTAATTTATTTTTGAGAGGATGGATTTGGTGCCAATAAGAAGGAGTTCAGTTTTGTCACTGTTGAGCTTAAGAAAGTTTAGGGAGAACCAGGATCTGATTTCCTGAAGACAATTTGATAGAGAGGTGGGAGGTAGGGATGTGGTGGGTTTAGTGGATAGGTAGAGCTGTTGAGGGTTGGCTGCTATCCATATTATATCATTTAAAATTTAAATGAAGGTTTTTCACAATTTTGTGACATAGTGTAGATTAAAATATAATAGACTTGTTATCTTAAAATGGACATAACTGTCAAATATAAAAGACTTGAGAACTTGCAATTATAAAATAATTTTTTATCAATCTAGAATTGAAACAATTAGTCAGTTAACCAATTAGTTGATTGACATATCATTTTGTTAACTGACATTAATGAACAAGCAAAATTATTTTTATTGAGCTTATTATATGTAAATATATATTGTTTTTATGTTTTTATGACAATAAACTGGATATCTTTGGCTTTTCCACTTGTCAGCTTATTGGACAAAACCAACAATTTGAAGATGTCACCTTTAGAGTCTGTGAACTTTGATGGCCAATCCAGGTAGATATAGATATCATCTCAAATCAGTATCAAATCAGAAAGTAATAATTAGCTTAACAGATAATACAAATAATTGGCCTTCAGTCAAAGCCCCCTGAAGCTGAAACTCTGGGAAGTTTGTAATGAGCATTTGTCATTTGAGTGCATGTTCACATGGCGAGCATCTCATAAGACAGGAAGGGATCTCACTCTCTCACTGCTCCTCTGGCTTCTTCTTCTTCAAAGATCGTTTTTATTCCTCACAGCACTAATGACACGGTGCGGCTTTGAAGCCTCCTTTCTGGCTCTATTTATAAAACTGCTAGTTGCAGTGGCACTGACTCACTGTCAGCAAGCAGCAGGGAAACTGACTACACACACACACACACACACACATACGTAGAGACGCCAACACGAGGACAGACACAGATTCGTACACCAGAGAACCGCAGGAACTTGTGGGAATGCCTTAACCTCTTCCTATTTAGCTTTGCCGTAGTGATGGGGATTCAGGAAGTGGGGCCTTGCCTGTAGTCTAGCCAGGGGCCAGCAGCAGGAGCAGAAGGAGGAGGACTTTTTCCCAGATGGAAAACCCAGCCGTTGCGTCAAACTCACATATCGTACACAGAAACATTCCCACCCTGTGACGGCCGCTCAGCTCGCTCCACAGTTTAGTCTCCTGCAGCCCCGGTGTGTGTGTGTGTGTGTGTGTGTGTGTGTGTGTGAGGGATAAAAACAGAGCTGCTCTTTAGCAGCCAGCAGACGTTAGTTACCCCTTAAAGTGCTCACAGTTTAAGGGGTTAAGCTGGATGCTTGTTGGCTTTCTCGGGCGTTGGAGTGACTGTTGTTCTGTTAAGTGGGTGATATGTGAAACAAACTGGATCACTGTTGGATTTAGGGGCTTTTATTCTGAGACACCTTTTATCTATTTTGAGGAAACATCAGTAAATATTTAAAAATTATAGATTATCCAGGATTTCTCCAAATACCCAAAGCTGGTTTCACTCTGAAGTTGCAAAATAAGTTGCACATGGTTTCTTTAATTTTGACTTCTAGTTTTTATCATTCTGCAGTCCGACCACCGCAGTCTTGTAACCTTCTTCACAACCTCACTCTCTGTGTGAAAGATGCTGTGTTAAAATGAATGATGGTTCAGGATCCCGGTATAACCCAGGCCTAACTAACTCACTGAGTGTGAAGACGAGTTTCTATCAGAAACCACTGAGATACAATAAGCTGTATTCAATACTGTTGTCTTAGGCGGTCGATTGTTGCATTCATTATGTTGTTTTTAAAGTTTTTGCTACTTAACTACACATTTCACTACTGCTGACCATTTTTGAATGTATGTATGTGGAGTTTTGTTTTCATCCAAAAGCTTATGGTCCTCGGTCCATTCATGATTTAAAAACAAGGAGATTCTTGAGTTTGTGATCCAACACAAAGTAAATCTTTTTGTGCATAAAGGTTTTGTTAAGTGATTGTTGCAGTCGTAATTGCAAATTGACTGGAAAGTCTGAATTGCATCTTGGACCAACAATGTAACAATGAATCCAGACCGTGTCCCCAAGTACAATTTTGAGGATCTTTTACTTTACTTAAGTATTTAAATTTTACGCTACTTTATACTTCTCCTCACTCCACCACATTTCATTTTCATCTGGTGTTACTGGTTACCTTAAAGATCAAAATTTGACAAACACAACGTTTGATGAATTCAACGCAATGTGCTGTTGTTTAAACTCTCCATCAGTATAAATAGTTCAAATGAGCACCACCTCCACTAACAAGATATACAATATAGTATCACTGAAAGAGGCCATTCTGCCAACAAGTATACTTTTAACTTACTACTCAAAGTATATTTAGCTGTTAATACTTTTGTAGTTTTCCTCAGTGAAATCTTATAATTAAGACTTTTACTTGTAAGTATCTTTTATAGAGCTGTATTGAACATTGAACATCTTTTTAAGAAATTAGCTAAATACACAGTGAAGATTTATATATAATGAATTGCAGGATGTGCACATGGTCTGTGAGCTGGGCTCCAGGGGCTCACGCTCACCAACCCGTGACTCCCTGTGGAGCCGCAATGTGAGAGCCAGTAACGGCCAATGCATTCTCTCAGGACAGGTATTGATTTTATGAGGCTGTGACGGACAGATCAGAGCATCAGGTCTCCAGAGTGCACACACACACACACACACACACACACACACACACACACACACACACACACACACACACACACACACAACCATGCACTGTAAAACATCACAGCCCTGTTTAGTTACTTCCACTTACTACTTCTCTTTAACTCAAAGAGCTCTGATAAGTTTTAGCTTTTGAACTTAACTGTTCAAGTTAAACGTAGTTAAACTTACAGCAATGCGTTGTGTTGACTTCTTTGAAATTTGTTCAAGTTAATTCAACTTGGCTCTTTAAGTTGTCAGTAAAAAAAAAAAAAAGACTGGAAAAAGGCGGGAGTGGGGGATAAAAGAACAAATGTTGTCATGTTTGAGTTTTAGGGAAACTGTCTTTTTTTAAACCATGGCCAGGTTGAAGCCTAGCCATAATCTACTGGATAAACACTGCAGATAAGTCAAATACTTAAATTCCAATGAAAATATCGGCATTTTGTGGTAAACAAGAAAGGACTACTTCCACCGGCGGAGGGAGTCTATTAACCTGACAACCTCCAGTGAATCGAGGCGGAGCAATACACCGTTACTTTCCACCTGCATCAAGTAGAGCGGACTGAACAGAGCTGAGGATTCCTCTCGCTTTGCTTCGGCACATGAAGGTGAGTTTAAATTATGACTTTAAGTATTTTTCTTAATTAATAGCATGGGTAACGTTAGTAATGTAACTGTAAATGTAATGTGCTTTTCAATGGTCTGGAAAGGCTAGCTAACTGTGTGGCTTTAATATTCAGCTAGCTTAACAATTTCCCTTAATAGTTTTCCCTGAACTTCTAAGACAAATGGTTGACCTATTTTATTTGTCCTGCAGTTGATAAAACGTAATTAATGTAGAACTAGAAGCTATTGGTTCATTTTCTTAAGTGACCGCAATTTTCTTTCATTACCCGCCAACTAGCTTGTTAGGTTAACTAGCTTGTTAGGTTAGCTAGCTAGCTCGCGCGTGCTAGCTAACCTAACACGAGCATCCACGAACATTAAGCAGGCTATAGAGTCATGGCTGAGGGATTCACATTGAAGGCTGAGTCAGTGCCCATGCTTTGCTTGCTCTTTGCTTGCTCTTTGTCAGTGGGCAAAATGTATTTATTAATGGGTTGATATTTAGTTTGTATGCCAGTAATTACTTGTATTAATGCGCGCCGCGTGGTGCATGTTTGCACCCACACAGCAGACAGCATTTAGAAATGTAAAAGATTGATAATTGAAGCATAAAGTAAATGCACGTTATATTTATAATAAATACAAATATATGTGGGTTTTATTTGTCTGAAACTCATTTCACTAAATATGCAATTCTTTTGTTTTTGTTAATTTACAGATGTCATCAAGAATGTCCAGTACTTGACGTGGAAATGTAAGTTTTGTGAATTCCCCTCTAATTGACAAAGAAGAATAATCCAGTATTATATATATCATCATGGACATCATCATCGGTGATGTTTAGGACTCAAGTTAGGATTATACCTTTGGTATTGCATTCATCTACCCTTATCTGTTTTTCCTAGGATGCAAACCAAAACCGAAGAACAGCTGCTCTGCTTGGTCTTCCATGCTATCTTTCAAAGGATCCCTCTGACAATATCCGGATGTGTGATGTAAGACACTGTATTTACTAGGGCTGCAACTAACGATTATTTTAATAATCGATTAATCTGTCGATTATTTTTTCGATTAATCGATGAATCGGATAAAAAACAAAAACATTACTTTCCAACCCTTTATTCAAAAACAGAACTGACGGTGCAAAAATCTTCAGAAAGTGCACAAACAGGTTGCTCCTTGAACAACCCTGAGCTGTTAAAGTAATAATAATAAAAAAATAATGGACTAACACAAACATACACATGTATGCTTTATATCTGCCAAATATATAGGCTTTTATTAAATAAAGTGCACAAAACATTTTGCACAACATTTTGTTTAAAGTGACCTGAGCTGTCAGAACAATAAATAACTTATAAAAAATAAAGAAAAATACTGATCAGAAAACTTAACAGGATTTGTTTGAACGTCAGAACTGGTTCTCTACACTACACTCAGATACACACTCAAACTCTCACAGACGCACACACATACAAACACACGCACACACACACACACAGACGCGCGCGCACACACACTCACTAACAGACGCGCACACACACACTCAAACACGCACAGACGCACACACTCACAGACGCGCGCACACACACACTCACTCAAACACTCACAGACGCCCGCGCGCACACACGCTCTCTCTCTCTCACTCCTTTGTTCAGACACATTGCTCTGTTCTTACGAGCTAACGCTAACTTGTCAAGCTAATAACGAGTAAACAGCAGAAAGCTGCTGGAGGGACGTTACGTCATCACTTCAAAACGGAACACAATCTGCCGACTAGCCGCGGCACCGGAGCCTCAACAGCAAGTGCCTCTACTAGCTGCCTGTTGAACGGCCTTGCCTCCGCGATGTGTTTCAGTCAACTTTACGGTCTCAGCTGGTCTCTCCTCGACCTCCGCTCTGCTCCGCGCTCAACTCAACTTTTTTTTGTCATACTCAAACATCTCCGTGACTTATTGAGTGGCGTAATAATCGCGCGACACAACGAATCGATAATGAAATTCGTTGCCAACGCTTTTAATAATCGAATTTTATCGATTTTATCGATTCGTTGTTGCAGCCCTAGTATTTACACATTTACTACACTCAATGGTTGTAATGTGACAATGGTAACATGTTTTGTGTTCATTAGTTTTATTTCCCCTAGCCACACTCTTTTTTTACAGAGATTTTGTATAATTACAAACTGTCTTTTCAATAGTCTCCTTCACCTTTTTTTTGTTTTAGAGATTTTTAATAAGGATTCTCCAAACATTGAACTAGTACTATTTTGGAGATGTCTGTTAAGATGTGAATGTCTTTATATGTCTCCAGGTCCTTTGACAGTCTTCGATGTGGCCGAAGTAGCAGAGAAGATCATCCAACACGAGCTCAGAGACGTACCACAGGCTTTGCCATGTTGATGGCCACAATCTACTGCCTTAACCTGGAGTGCCCCCGTAATATGAACGACACCTTTGAGTTCCTTCATGAACATTAAACCGGACCAGTGCTCAGCAAGATTCCATGGGCTCAGAAGCAAACTGCTCAGATAAATGGTAAATGGACTGTATATTTTATATCTCTCTTCAAGTCTTCCTACCACTCAAAGCTTTAATGCTACATGTCATCATTCACACCCACTCACACACTGATGGGAGGAGCTACCATGCAAGGTACCACCTGCCCATCACTAACTAACATTCACACAAGAGAGGTCAAGAGTCTTGCCCAAGGACACATCGACATGGACTAGCGGAGCCGGGGATCGAACCACCGATCCTCTGATTGAAGGACGTCCTTGTTCTACCACTGAACCACAGTTGCCCCAGATTATAATAATAATTATAAATATAGCCAGTAAAACAATTAGAGCACATATCAAAGTCAAGCTTTAGACTAAAACTCTTCTAAACTGTAGATTGGTTGTTTTGACACGTAACACCTTTTGTTGGGCTGTTAGAATTGTGTTTAAGAAATTAAACATATAATACATTTTTATAAAAATGTATTATATGGATTTTATAAAGTTCTCAGTATCCCACATATTGCCTCTTCACAGCCACACTACCTTATCTCCAGCTGTCTCTAATTATATGTTTCCCTTTCTTTGAAAGTATGCAATTAAGTTGTGTGTATCCATTTTTTGGGGTGTTTACAATGTTCTTATGTTTATATTGAAAACGTATGAACTTGTTGTAATTATCTCTCATTTGTCATTGTACAACCACACATACTGTCAGTGTCTGTCAGAGTGCCTCCACTTGTATGTGGGAAACATGTATTTAACACATGTATATTTGGGTGTGTTGAGATGTACTTGTAGCCAATGTTTCAGTCTGTGTATATTTTCTTCCAATAAATGTTATATATTTTTAACAGAATCAAGAATTATTGGTCATTTCGTTTTTATAAAGCAAGCACACTTTCAATTATCAGTCAAAATAACATTTATATGCAAGTTGAAACAAATTTGTGATGTAAATCATCTTAACTTAAAATGGCAAGTTGTACAAGTTATTTTAACTTGGTGGATCAAGTTTAAACAACAAGGGACTAAAAGTTCACTCAACTCTGACAATTTGACTCATCATGTTGAGACAACTAGCTCGTTGTAGTTACATCAACCTTATGAACTTACATTTACTAGTTGAATCAAAGGAAATTTGTAAGTTGAGTGAAATCGCTTTTTCAAGGCAGCAGGCGAACTTTCGTTTGTAAGTTGAACTGGCCTGAAATGTTTTACAGTGTGGCCACTCATTGGCATTCCCTATAGCCCCTTACCTTGACTAAATTCTAAACTCCACCATATAACCAAGTATGGACCCTGAAACCGGGGCCAAAATGTCCTCACTTTGGAGGTTTAAAGCTATAAAAATTGGTCCTCACAGAGATAGCTGTACAAGAACACACACACAAACACACGCACACATACATACTCGTCTTGTGTGTATGCTTACATCAAGTATTTACTGTCACTCAGTTTTCTTCAAAATAAATAGGTATTGAATTTAATCTCAATCTCAATAAAGAGCCAGAGTGTAAAGATAAATGAGCAACAGAAAAGAGAGAAGCAAAGGAAGAGAAAGGAGACCAGAAGGAGAGGACAGAGAGGGAAAGATGAAGAAAGAGAAACAAAAACTCTTTTGTCTTCCCAGATTATTGACTTAACTTTAAAAATAGAAACGTTAGACAAGCGTCGAAATCTCATCACTCTCTCTCTTTCCTCTTTTCTTTTTGTTGAGTAGACGATATCCCACACAAATTATAAAAAAAATAATTTGTTGAAAACATTTTGTAATAGTGTATGAAAATAAATGTCTATATAAATCCAAATCAACATGATAATTAATTTTAAAGAAAAATATCTATTCAATGACAATGTTTGTTTTTACTTGATAGAAAACATGCATTTATGTATTTGGTGTTATATATATATCAGCAGTCATGAAGTGCTTTGCGCTAAATGCTAGCGTGAGCATGCTCACAATTACATTTCACTGACACATTTATCCAAAGCGACTTACATGCTATACTGTAGACCAGGGGTCCCCAAACTTTTTCCTGTGAGGGCCACACTTCCCTTCTCTGATGGGGGCCGGGGTCAGTTTGTAACAGAACCCCCCCCCCCCCCCCCCCCCGCCATAGAAAGAAATGTGTTGCTATTATGTTGAACAGGCAAGCTTTATTACAATATATTAACATTTGTGTCACTTGGAACTGATTAAAACACATAATAACAGTAATACAACCTTAGTTACAATACCTAAAAAATATTCTGCACCAAATAAATAATAAAATAAATGAATGAAAAACGTTTTGCAAAAATGCCAATATACAGTCACAGTCTATTCTTGTGCTGAAGTTGCTGTATTTCAATGAATTTCGGATCAGGCTGGTATGCTTCACTCCCCATATCCAGGACACCGCTACACTGCCTTCGTCGTAGGTCACCGTCACTTAAACTGACTGTTCCCTAAAGTGCAAAGAAAACTTAGCCTAGTCTGCACATGCATGTTTTAATGTAATAATAATTAACTTAAAACAGGGAGACAATGTTTACACTGTCAGCCATGATAGTACACCTCAACACAGAATCAATTTCAGACCTCACCTGAAGCCCTGATGGTCCAGCTGCTGCTTCCTCATCATCCTGCACTGCATCTGCAGTGTATTTCTGAGTTTCCTGAATGCATTTAAAAATAATGCAGGATTGCACTGTGTGGGGTAGTTACTACTAGCTAACTAACAACGACCTGGGCTTTTTGATAGCTACTTAGCCTCTGGGTGAAAACACTCCGTATATCCCTTTTCTTTTTGGGTGGCATTTTCCTATCTACAAAGCACAAAAGGGTCAACAACATCAATGCTGAGACCAAACGAAATACTAATATGAGGCATTATTATTTCCCGGTGTATTTTAGTAGTTTACCGTCTCAGATGAGTCCGACTGCCAGCTCTCATTCTGCATGTTACGTTCACGTAACTTCGGTGTTTCTGACTCCCCACTTCTGACTCGCAGGCTCGAGGGCGCATTGGAAAACATGGACTTTTTTTTTTACTCTTCTGGGCGATGAACATAGTATTATACTAGAAGAGTGAAAAATCCACTTCCAAGTTTTTATACTATTACAGATGAGTTTGTGCAAACTTTGGACGGTGGGGACAATTGTGTCTTTTCCCAAACTTTGGTCGTGACTAGTCCCTATGGACCCTATGCAAACCTACGCCCTTGGTTCAGGGGGCCGGGCCAAATGTGGAGGCGGGCCCGCGGGCCTTAGTTTGGGGACCACTGCTGTAGACCGTAGACAAAGCAACAGTGAGCAATAAGGGTTAAGTGTCTTGCTCAAGGACACAACAACACGGACGGGGTTTGAACCACCGATCCTCTGATTGAAAGTCAGACCCGCTAACCACTGAGCCACAGTCGTCCCCCAATAACAATGCTAACATGTGGATGTTAAGCAGGTGTAATGTTTACCTCGTTCCCCGTGTTGGTTTAGCGCGTTTGCGTAACTTTTGTTGACCTGACCAGAGGAAAGGTCCGTAGGGGTCATTTTCTGGGCTCCACTATTGTTTGACTGCAATCCCTTGTGATATTTTTTGAGATATTTCAGTCTGGCCTAAAATGATGGACAGACATAGAACCGCTGCACTCACATGGCTACAAATTGTATATAGGAATATCAGGGATAACACTCTTATCTCAGCAGAATGCACATAATTGATCCTGATTGGTTGACTTCAGTGATGGGAAGATATCCCCTGAGCAGGCCTCAGTAATCTGTCTCTTCCTCGCTGCTGTCATGTGCTCTCTTCCTCTCTAGTTCATGCAGCTCTGCAGCCTCACAAACGCGAGCATTCGTCTAGCCATAATGACTAAAGTAACCCAGTTGTTTCTCTATTTCTGTTGTGCTGTTATGTCCAAACTTTGCATCATTCATGATTTCTTCTTTTCTCCTCCCTCCTTTTGACCTCCTTTCCCTCCCCCTCCCCCGCTACTCTCATCCCTCTCTCTATAACACTCTTTCTCTTCCTCTCTTCCTCTGTTCCTCTTTTCCCCATCTCCTCTCCGTACCCACAGCCCACGAAAGAAGATGGAGTCCTCGGACGACGATACACTGAGCGAGCGCTCCTGCGTCAGCGAGCCGTCCTTCCGTAGTGAGCGTTCGGGAGGGTCGCTGTCCCCGTGCCCATCGGGGCCTGCGGGGCCACCGGGAGACACGTTACCGTGGAACCTGTCCAAACACGAGCGGAGGAAGAGGAAGAGCCAGGACTCAGTGCTGGACCCGGCAGAGAGGGCGGTGGTTCGCGTGGCAGGTAAGGGGAAACCGTCTCTTACTGGCGCTGCCTTTGAGCAAGGCACTGTGGAGTGGGGCTGCCCTGAGTGTGCTGTGGAAAACAGAGACAACCTGATCTCACAGAAATACGTGAAATGAACACGTTCCCTTAACCCCAATATGCGTGGTGTCGGCACGTAATGTGTTGAAATTACGTGTGGGTACCACGTAAACGACACCCATACAAAGTCAATGAGGCTCATTTACGTGGTGGACACACGTATTCCCTGATTCAAATAAACGTCCTCCTTTTATAATGTATTAGGTTCAACAACGTCACGCAGTGGGCGGTGGTAAATGTTGTTTTGTAGTTTACGAAACGTCCTCCTTTTATAATTTATTATAGTGAGTTAGTTGCGATTTCTCTTGTCTAAATAACAGTACATTGTTTGAAATAGATTGTTTCCTTTACGTTATTAAACCCTCTACGATATTTTATTATTCTCAAATGTATTTTCTGTCACCGCAGCGAATATTATTAGGCCTATTAATAATTATACTTATGAATCAGAAGACTTTCAGTGGTTACCACGACAACGATACGTCACGTTACGCTGGGCGCATTCAAAGCAGGTATCCCATATCCCACAATGCAACGCGGTCATTCATTCAGAGACTCTGACAGCGATCAGCGGGTCTTTAACGCCATTATCGCTTCAATGTTCATATATATATATATAATCTGTGGTTTTATCACCAGCAACAACACGTTGCTCAGTTTTCTTCAGTAAGTTATGCACCGTAATAACATTTAAAAAAAACAGCTGAAGACTCAGGAAGTGACGTGATAATTACTGCTCCGAGTCTGTGAAAGATTGCTGCACGTTGTACGTGAGAATTTATACAATAAAAATACCAATAATGAAAAACAGTGTTTTATGCTAAGCACGTTGATTTGCCTTGTATATACTATATAACCAACCTAGAGTTAAGTTTTAGAAATACTGCCTGATGGCAGGAAGACTCAGGAAGTGACGTGGTACGTGCCGCTCGGCAGATAAGAAGATACAAAAATACATAATATTCGTAATATTGATGTTTTTGTCTAACATTGTATTTGAGGATTTAAACAATGAAGATAATAATAGTAATAAAAAACAGTTTCATGTATTTGTCTCATGTACTGTCTGCTCGGTCGGCCGGCGGGCGGCGGCAATCTGAAATGGAATGAAGCCCATTCACGGCAGACGGCAGAAACACAGGAATCGAACACGGCAGCTGCCCACCCCGGAAGAACTACAGATACGCACGCTTGTAACAGGTTCTGGGCCGCATATATAATGGGAGTTGTAGTTTCTAAATATATTGGTATATTTCTCATAATTAGAAGTTAAAAGTGTATCATTGTGGATGCCCCCTGGGTTTTTTTTGGGATGGGGAATACACTGGTGTCATCAGATTTTAAAAATTGAATCGTTAAATAGGTGAAAATAGCTTATTACCATATTATACAGTGCTTACAGTGGTTAAACATTGGTGACCATATCTACATGACAGCTGAGGTCCAGAGCTTTCTATAACAGCTGATCCTATGTCTGTAGCACCTTCTGTTGATAAATGACAAGCCTTCAAACATGGACTAGGTTCAAGGTTCAGAGGTCAAGATCTCAGAGTAGGAGTAATGGATCCTCTTCAGACTGACATATGTTACTGTGGAAGTTGAGACCTTTCCAACAATATGTTTGATATAGTCCTATGACAATGTTTTAATTTTCACATATCATGGAGAGACCAATTTGCAGGCGATACTTTATTATCCCCGGAGTGATATCTGCCTTGAGTTCAAATTCTTCACACATAACACTTGACATATTGTTTTATCATACAGCTGACATATACTTACAATAAACAAAGTGATATGTAGCCAGACTGAAGCACATCACACAGCCACAATCTATTGCTCATCTTTCACACACAGTGACAAGAGCAACCTACACACAACCCTATGCATCATATCATGAAGGTATTGCAAACCTCCTGCAGCCTCAAGCAATATTATTTAAAGTTGTAATTGAGGTCCGACTAGGCCTATAGTTTAGAAATGTTAAGTTTACAGTGGAGTAACCTATATCTTCTGCTAGAGTATAAGAACTCATACTTTGCATGGAGAATAAAGATAGATCAGGTCATATTCTCTGTGCTTGCCTGGAGAGACTGGTTTCTATTCCTCTCCACAACTTTCATGACAGTCATATATAACATAAACCCTCTGATTCACAGGTGAAAACAAACTGAAAAACTGAAAAAAAAAAAAATAAAAACTGAAAAAAAACTGACAGGTCTCTATTTCAGCAGAATATGCAAAACGTACGTTTGTCTGTGTGCAGTAGGCTGAGGTAGAAGTGTGCCAAAATTGCCAAAACACATGTTGTATATGCAGAGATACCCAAACAAAGATATATACATCTTACTTTGTGAGCAAAAACCTCGGCAACAATCTGCTTATCCTTTTAATTTCCTGAAAATGCTTCCTAAAACTAGTCCCTTCTTCATTTTGAAAAAATCTCTCAATAAAGGCAAAGGTTATGGTTATAAGCTGTAGCCATGGTGATTGATATGAGGATAATCTTATGAATATAATAATTAATATGTTAGGCCTGCCATCAATTTAAATTAAAAAAAAAATTCTAAAAAGTAATTTGTTTAAAACTAATGCAGTGCAATGCTTACAAAGTCCCACACATAAATATGCTCATGCTTTTTCCCCCTTCAGTCTTTGCTATTAACATTCATCAACTACAAAATTAGAAAATTGCATTTTTAAATAATGATGCATGGAAAATGAAATAAAAAAGCTTCTCTTTGTAGGCCTAACTAGTTTATCAACAAGTCAAAACAAATGTTAAGTAGTCAAACAGGCCATCAGGCAGTATTTCTAACACTTAACTCTAGGTTGGTTATATAGTATATGCAAGGCAAATCAACGTGCTTAGCATAAAACACTGTTTTTCATTATTGGTATTTTTATTGTATAAATTCTCACGTACAACGTGCAGCAATCTTTCACAGACTCGGAGCAGTAATTATCACGTCACTTCCTGAGTCTTCAGCTGTTTTTTTAAAATGTTATTACGGTGCATAACTTACTGATTCAATATGAACATTGAAGCGATAATGGCGTTAAAGACCCGCTGATCGCTGTCAGAGTCTCTGAATGAATGACCGCGTTGCATTGTGGGATATGGGATACCTGCTTTGAATGCGCCCAGCGTAACGTGACGTATCGTTGTCGTGGTAACCACTGAAAGTCTTCTGATTCATAAGTATAATTATTAATAGGCCTAATAATATTCGCTGCGGTGACAGAAAATACATTTGAGAATAATAAAATATCGTAGAGGGTTTAATAACGTAAAGGAAACAATCTATTTCAAACAATGTACTGTTATTTAGACAAGAAAAATCGCAACTAACTCACTATAATAACTTATAAAAGGAGGACGTTTCGTAAACTACAAAACAACATTTACCACCGCCCACTGCGTGACGTTGTTGAACCTAATACATTATAAAAGGAGGACGTTTATTTGAATCAGGGAATACGTGTGTCCACCACGTAAATGAGCCTCATTGACTTTGTATGGGTGTCGTTTACGTGGTACCCACACGTAATTTCAACACATTACGTGCCGACACCACGCATATTGGGGTTAAGGGAACGTGTTCATTTCACGTATTTCTGTGAGATCAGGTTGAACAGAGACTATGTGTCCCTGGTTTTAAACTAAAACCCGACCTGAAAACCGATGGTACCTGTGCTTGTGGCGAGCTAACACATACATATAGGGACTCAAAAGTACCAAAGCTGAGACTGAAGATGTCTCGGTAAAATCGTTTCATCTTGTATGGAGCAACAGCATGCAGGACGTTTCCACTTCCGTCTCATTTGAATGTTGACAGTTTCTAGGCTTCTCACGGTTGATTTCAGGGCTTCCTCCTGGCTTTGATTTAAGGCCTATACTTAGATCCACGGTCAGTAAATGTCACAGCGATGGGAGGAAAATCTGGTGGTGGTCTTTTATATTTATACTTTGGATAAAAGCATGTACAGCATGCTATTAAAAGTATATAAAAAGACTCCTCTGTGCTGCTGTCCAGTCACATGGGCGACTGTCCTCCCTCCGTCTCCGAGTCTTTCCTCCTCTCTTACTTTCTGTAACAAAAGATGGAGGAGAAATGTAGGTTACTCAGTTCTCAAAGAAGCCAGGGTTCCCCTGCTCGTGTAATGGCACACTGGCAGCCTGGCAGCTTCTCCTCTGCCAGTGGAGGGGAAGCTTCCAGCTCCATAATTGAGGCAAATTATGTAAAAGTGGGCTTAGTGCTTATCAGCAGTGCTATTTTTTTCCACTAACATCATCTCATAATTGCGCTGATTATTTACCACGGCTTTTATCACATACTGTAGTGGATGGATGCCAGGATTTAGCTGCGACTCTGTCAAAGAGCAGCCTACAATCGATGGAACCAATATTATATTATTTATAAGTGTATTCAACCATGAGGCTACAACTGCTACATTTAGAGACAAAGAGTTGAAACATTTTTATATTTAATAAAAAAAAAAAATGATGTTATGTTTTTTATTTATTTAATGGACCAAGGTGCAGTCAAACACCGCCATTATGCCCAGTATATCAGTAGAGGGCAATTATCACCTGAAACTATATTGTTTAGTTTGGACGTACTAGACTACATGCAAAACATGTCGGTATCAGGATAGAAATGATCACTAACACACATCCGTCCTGTGCTGACATCCCTTTTTATGTGAGTTAGAAACTCTGTTAAACTGGCAGCACTGCAATAACTCCACTAACATTGTGAATGCCAGTAGCACGGCAGCTGATGGGGGTTGGGGTGTTGGAGTAGGGAGGCAACGACAGTATAAACCTACTTTATGGCATGAACGTCAGGAGCAGGATGTGACCTCTGTGTGTGGATTAGGTTTGTCTGTGCATGTTAAGGCTCTTATAGTGCACATATGTGAAGAAAAGATGTGATTTCCTGCACTGGAAACATTCCCAATTGGAAGACGCTTCCAGGCCTGCAGCATCGATGTTTGAGTGTCTCTCAGCTTCCGTATCCGTTCACAAGAGAAGCATGTGGTGTTTCTGAAGCATCGGACTTTACAACCAGCTACTTGGTCTACGGCGAGCTTTGAACCGAGTCTCAACTTTCCTAAATTGTTCTCTAAGTGTATGGCTGCAGCCATTACATATTTAGTTTTACTTATGATATCCACAGCAGAATGTTCGTGTGGAACGGTTGTCTTTTCTGTGAGCATCAAGAAAACGTGTGTTTCTGTTGGGATCTGATGGGTTTGTTTCTTCAAGGAGGCGTTCCATGCCGTGTGAGAGTGAAATAAGCCAAAGTAGGCTTTACAAAAAGACAGTGATGTTCAAGTCTTAAAGTATGTGTGTGTATCTCTGGAACTGTGTCACATGCACACACAAGTTCACGTGCACCCAGTTTGAAAGTGGGATGAAAATAGATAAAATGAAGTAGATAAAAGGCAGCTTTTGGTTATGAAAACAGTGAAAGTCCTCCATACTTTAATGTGAAAACGAAGATGATCTCTTCCAGAGGAGAGCAAACCATAAACTACTGACAAAGCTCAAAAGCAGCCTTGTTACATTACATTACATTACATTTCATTTAGCTGACGCTTTTATCCAAAGCGACTTACATGCTATACAGTAGACTGTAGACACAGCAACGGTGAGCAATTAGGGTTAAGTGTCTTGCTCAAGGACACAACAACATGGACTACCGGAGGCTGGGATCGAACCACCGACCCTCTATTACCGACCCTCTATATTACCCAAAACATTCTATAATCACTCATAAATTGAAGTCACTCACTGATTTCTTAAGGATAGCAATGACAACAACCTGATGTTGTTCAATAAAGGTCAGCTGAAAGGAACCTTTCTGCTCACGAATCACTTCCACATGTGATATGAAATGTAAGAAATGCAGAAAATATCTGCAAACCAACTTAGTCGTCCTGTAATTCATATGCCCGACAAAACATGTGACGGCTCTTTGCTGTTTACATGCCAAAGGCTAATTACAAGCAGACCTGAGAGCAGGGACGTGGAATCAGTTATCACGCTGGTTAAAGACGTTGACGTCTTCACTTTCATGTCCTGTGGTCTTCTTCTTCATCGCGGTCTAAGCAGACAAGATGAAGAACGAAACATATTTTTAAACCAATAAAAGGTTCAGTTTTACCTTCTTTCTTTTTACAACCAGGACATGAATGAATGTCTAGTGTAAGGCAGTCGATACAAATGATCTCATATGAAATGTTTTCATGTTACATTACATTTCATTTAGCTGACGCTTTTATCCAAAACGACTTACAATAAGTGCATTCCACGGTTACAAACAAGTATCAGAACAACAAGAATCAAGAAGGTACAATTTCGTCAAAAAGTTCAACTACAAAGTGCTATCAGTAAGAGCCATTCCAGTGCTACTATAGTGCTACATCCTTTATTCAAGGTATAGTCGGAAAAGATGTGTTTTTAGTTTGCGACAGAAGATGTAGAGACTTTCTGCTGTTCTGAGGTCAATGGGGAGCTCATTCCACCATCGAGGAGCCAGGACAGAGAACAGTCGAGACTTTGTTGAGTGTTTAGCTCGCAGTGACGGAGCTACAAGGCGATTGGCAGAAGCCGAGCGGAGCGCACGAGTTGGGGTGTAAGGTTTTACCATGTCCTGGATGTAGACTGGACCAGATCTGTTCGTAGCACGGTACGCCAGTACCAGTGTTTTGAAGCGGATGCGGGCAGCCACCGGTAACCAGTGAAGGTCGCGGAGGAGAGGAGTAGTGTGGGTGAATTTCGGGAAGTTAAAGACCAGTCGAGCTGCAGCATTCTGGATGAGCTGCAAAGGTCGGATGGCACCAGCAGGTAGACCCGCCAGGAGGGAGTTACAGTAGTCTAGGCGCGAGATGACCAGAGCCTGGACGAGAACCTGTGCCGCCTTCTGGGTGAGAAGTGGACGTATTCTCCTGATGTTGTGCAGCATGTACCTACAGGAACGAGTTGTTGCGGTAATGTTGGCATTCAGGGAGAGTTGACTGTCAAGGGTCACACCGAGGTTCCTTGTCAGGGTTAATTTTCAGGTGGTGTGCGGACATCCATTGTGAAATGTCTGAAAGAGTGAAGAGAGCAAACATGTATAAAAGATGATCTGAAATGATCAAACGAGACAGTTAGGAGGTTTCCTGGCTGCACCTCTGGCCTGAGTCAGCGAGTCCGACCTGTTTGTGCGCCACTCATTGGGCCGTGGCGGCAGCAGGTAGCGGGCCGAGCCGCTCTGGGGTTTAAACACTTCCCAATGCTCTGCTATGGGAGATCACTTCTCTAAAAGCTGCTGATTTGTAGAGCATATACTTGAATATGCAATACTAATACTACATCTCAGTATGACATATGTCTTCCAAAAAATAGATATGAAAACTAGATCTAGATCTGAAGCTAAAAAAAAGAGTAATAATGCAAGGCATGTTTATTCATAATTAAAGCACACAAAAATGCCACTTAAAAAGCTTTGAGTAAGCATGAACATATAAAAGAAATAAAACATGGAATATGACAATTCATAAACAAGAGAGTGAAGAAAATATATATTACAAAAAATAAATAGAAATATAGTTGATCGAAGAAGTGCAAAAGTGTTATTGTAAGAACTCAAGTTAATTTTGTCGTTAACACGAGAAAACTAACTGTCAAGTTCAATTTGTTTACATTCATTCATGCCAGCCCCAAATAACCTTTGGTGGTATTTATTTTGATAAACGGGATGTCTAGCATCCCAACGGGAAAAGTTACCAGAGTAAAGTTAATCATCATGAATGTATTCTTCATGTAGTCCATGCTGTCGGCTTCTTCTAATACACACTGCAGCGTCGCCATGTTTAGCTGACGGATCAGCTCACGCTAGGCGAGGAGGAGCATGTTGGATGTGTGTGATTTGAGCTTGGAAACATGAGGCTAGTGGAGTATATGAATTGCTGTGTTGTGCTTCCCTTTAAAATGTAAATTCACTCATTGATGAATCCTCTTCACCTTGCAGTAAACCATCAAAACCAAACCAGCAGTCTCTCAGTCCCAGTGGTGCTGCCATACTGGCTCTGTGTGCTCCCAGACTGGTTCAACTGGTAGCAGCCTGAATTTCCCAGGCCTGTCCAGAGCTCACTCTGGCGCAAAGTCTATTGTGATGATATTACATTTTACGTAATATGGGCTATGTGTTTACATTGACCTCAATTTCCATTCAGGCAGAGGCAGGAATGTGGAAAAACAAATACATTCGGCTGCTTGTACCAATAAGCTGCTGGCTCACAGTCCAGTCGCCACATTTAGAGCTGCACTAGTAAAATTCCCTAAAATATGTGTCACATGTGTCTTTTTTTCTGTCTGGATCATTCATTTTATTAGAAAAAGTAGTGAAATAAATGTAAGAGGAAGGAAAAGTTGCTATTCTACAAGACAGAATGAAGTTGAGGGATACTCAAGGAGCTCTGTGAACTCTGGAGGATAAAGAGAGACGCTGCTGTCCTGACTGGCCTCTGTTGTTCAGCCTCTCTGGACCGGCTCTGCCTGCCTGCTGAGCATGAATGTCAATGAAACCTCCCAACAGCTGCCGCGGTTACTGTTGAGCTGAACGAGAGGATTTACTGACTGGAATTACAAATTAGTTAGTGAGCTCCCGGCGTATGGACAAAAGATGTATGAAGAAATGTAGAAACAATTTTACAAACGAATAACCCAGCTTGAATAATTACCAGTGTTCTGCATATGTATTTCCAACACAGGACTTTCACCTGGGACACCGCTGTTCGTGTCCCGTGTGAAACCAAAAGCCAGCGCTACTCTAATTTACCTTGAATTTCAGAGCATTCTTGTGGAATTGGAAAGCGAGAAAGGCATCAGTTTAAATGCTTATTTGTACATTATGTAACATAAAATAAATCCACTGTCTTTGAGGTTTATTTAACTGGGATTGTATTTATTTGTAAAATTGTTCTACATTCAATTAAATTGTTGGTATTTCTTGACTTAATTGTCACTTTTGTAAATCTTGTTTTTATCTGTAGATCATGAAACAGATTTCTCCACATATAGATGATCTGTAAGCAAAGACACTGAACATAAATCTCATTAAGACATCTCTTAAGTGTTTCAGACTTGTATGATTTCATATTTATGTATGTTAATATTTCAGTTGGTTTAGTTTTAGCTTAAAAGGAGAAGTAAAACTGAAAGATTTAGAATGGAAATCGAGCTATTGAAAATGCTGAAAGGATATTTTAATAATCTTTTTCACAGCACAGCAAGAACTAAACTCGAGATGACACAAAACAAAGTGTGTGTGAAGCACCGTTTCTCTCTGTGTGTGTGTGTGTGTGTGTGTGTGTGTGTGTGTGTGTGTGTGTGTGTGTGTGTGTGTGTGAGTGTGTGTGTGTGTGTGTGTGTGTGTGTGTGTGTCAGACTGCAGCAGTGATGATTTATCCAACTGAGCATCAGGACCCCAGATGCTGTGCCTGCATGTAACTTAGCTGTCCACCGCCCCGCCTGCTGCTGTTGCTTCCACATTCCTTTCCCTGCAGGCGCCTGAGAGGAAGCCTCGGCTTAAAGCCCAGCCTGTTCCTCCTGTTGCCATGGCGATGTGGTCTCCTCTGTTTCCATGGTTTTAAAAGGCGAGGAGAAGCAATGGCGCCGGGGGTTTGAGAGACTGACACTGAATATAAAGGGGGGGGGGGGGGGGGGCAAAACAAATAGTGAAAGAGAGTGTCCGAATTTTAATTTGGAGGGGGAGAAAAGAGGACTGTGTTTGTTAAAGAAAAGAGAGAGAGAGAGAGGAGTGAATGATTGAGTAAAAAAGGTAATGTAGAGAGGAAAGGAATGGTTGGAGAAAGACTGGGGGGAGGTTATGGGGAGATGAGGGAGTGGAGGAAAAATAGGTCAAGTTTCAAAGAAATGAAGATTTTCAACTGACAACAAGGGGTGAGGGAGGTCATCAAACAGAGAGAGAGAGATTGAACAACAGAGTCACAGAAAACATTACATTTCATTTAGCTGACGCTTTTATCCAATGCGACTTACAGTAGACCATAGACGGTGAGCAATTAGGGTTAAGTGTCTTGCTCAAGGACACAACAACATGGACTAGCAGAGCCGGGGATCGAACCACCTATCCTCTGATTGAAAGACGGACTTGCTAACCACTGAGCCACAGTCGCCCCACAAGTCGCCCTGAAAGAGAGATCAGGAGTGGAAGAGAGAATTGGGCTTGAGAATTCAACTAAAAGAAAAAAAAAGTGAGGAATTTACACCAGAAGGCAAAAAAAGAGAGAGAGACAAGAGACGAAGGGAGGGAAGATATGAGATTTCTCAAGCAGCGTTTGACTCCGTATGTGGAGTGCCCCTTTAAAATGCCAAGTTTAAAGGCGTTAACTGTGTTAGCAGCATTAGCTGCAAGCTGCTGGCTCAGCCGTCGCCATGTTGAGAGCCGTGTGGATGCAATAGATATGCTCTCAATCACAAATACTGCTCCTTTAAACACACAGATTCCAAGTGGCAACTTCTTTTTATGTTTTCACAATACAGCGACATTTATAAAAAATATATTTTTAGATACAAATTTAACATTATTTTGATTTTTAAATTGGATTTCTGACATGCATTATTCCGAGGCTCATTTTTAAAGTTTTTATCAGCCTTTCAAAATATAATTGAGTTATTTCTAAAAGCTGAGGATGTAGGGCAAAGGTCACCCTTTACTAAGAATCTGATCTCAAATGTTTGCAGCCAAAAACTAATAAAACTAATCCAAGTCACACAACATTTTACACTCATTTCATCCAATCACCTGCTCATTCCTGGTTATTTAGGGCACTGAGCTGCTTTATGAGGCTTTAATTCATACAAAAATGCAGGTGTGGATAATCAGATCACATTGTTTGATGTTTCAGAGGTTTTTTATTGAGGCTCCTCAACAACACAGAGGGGAGCAACAGGAAGGGTCATAAATGTAATGATATAACGTGTGGTTGATGTTTCGGGGAGTTTCTTCTTGTAAAGCTGAGGTCAGTGGCGCTCTGCTGCTGCTCAAGGCGTTGGTCATGCCGATGTGTTCAGGACTGTGTCATTTCAGCTGTCAGAGCACACATTCACAGTGCAGCTGGACTCAGCACGACAGCACCGAAACACAACAACAACACACACTCATGTGCAGGCGTGTGTGTACACAAACAGGAGGACACACACACACACACACACACTGCAGAAAGAAAACATTGTGAGTGACAGATCGAGGCGAGAGATGACTCACGCTGTCAGTGTTCTTTATATAAAACAGCATCATTTTTTATTATGATTGGATTTAGCATTACACATATCGTGAGGTGATTCAAATATAAAAAGACAACATAAACAAAAAGGAGTTTTTTACTGTAATTTTCATCTTCCACCACAAGGCGGGGATATAAAGGTTGTGTGCTTCTTCCAGAGTGTTGTGTTCTGTGTGTAGACGCCACCTGCTTTGTTTCTCATTAGTTACCCAATAAGAGATGTTTAAAATAAAAACGGCTTTGACTGTAATCTCATGATGCATGGCCGTGTTGGGGAAAAGATGTTTTTCTGATGTTCTGCAGATTAAATGTTATTGAGACCAGGGTTCAATGACCTCTCTCTTGTTTGTATGACAAGTCAGTTTGTGTGTGTGTGTGTGTGTGTGTGTGTGTCAGGCGGTTGCAGATGGACATAACAACCACACCCGCTGGGCTGTTTTGCTTTGCTTTCATTATGAACATTTGGGACCCTTGTACTTGCATTTAGTTTGTACACTGTTTGTCTGTCTCTCTTGTTTCCTGTTTTACCTGTAGGGAACAATATACATGTTTTTGTTGTTGTTTTTTTACAGACAAAGATACAAATATTGTATTTCTTGCCCCCCGTCAACAGTATAGCATCCTAAAAGCAGCCTTTATGGTAGAGGTCGTACAGGCTTTCCAAATAAATTTGAACTACAATGTTTTATTCGCAGAAGGCCACATCTGCCTCAGCCCTCGTCTGCTGCTCTTCCTCCTTCAGTCTGTACTGTTTTCCAGTGACTGACTATATACAGTACTATGATACTAGAAGCTGCATGTGCTTGACATTGTGCTTCACTTTAAGGTCATCTTTATGCGTCTCTATATGGGATTAAATGACATAATCTAAACGACATCAGTGAGTCTAATATATGGGCTTTGACCTCAGGATGATTGCATGCTGAGATTATCCACTGATGGTTGGGTTTCAGCCAGCAGGACAGGGCTCACATGACTTGTGCCTGGAAATTCATTCTTTTAAATGGAGTTAAATTTCAGCAAAGTGAACAGGTTGCCTAGAACTTTTTTCCCTGATATAGTTTTAGCCGAGATTGAGTCTGCATTCTTCTTCTTCTTCTTCTTCTTCGATCAGAGAATGCAGAATCTAGTTGAAAGAGCCATGGGTTCAATGGCCTGCTAACAAGGCGGGCACTTGGATTTGAATCGTCTTCTCTGTAATATAGATCCAGTCAGCCTTCAGATGGCACTGTGCTCCATTCATTCAGCTCAGTCATCCACCATAAAAAACTTCCCTGACACACAGACACAATGGTCCAAGTTGTTAAAGACCTCTGTTTATATTCTGTCTCTGTATTATATGAAATGCATTGGTCGGCTGTTAAATTTGTACTGTGCATAAGAAGGTTACTTGATCAGATGTTGTGTATTTAGTATGATATGCTTACTGTTCAGTGGTATGCCTTTTTTTTGCCAATTTTACATTGGAATGTTAATTCCCAAACTAATTGTAATGGAGGTACCTAGCATTACTTCATCATAGGATAAAAGTGATCACTCAGAATACATTTGTATTACTTTCAATACTTAATGTATTTAGGCCAGTACTGTAGTTAAGTACAATTTTGAGGTACTTTCTTTCCATTTTATGCTACTTTATCTTTTTACTCTTTTACATTTTGGATGCCAATATGTAAAAGATTTTTAACTACACTACATTTATTTGACAGCTTCAGTTACTAGTTGCATTGCACGCTAGTTATATAAAATATAAATGAACAAATAAATTCCAACATATTGTTCGGCCTGTTGGTAAACTACCCAGCAGTGTAAGCAGTTTAGCAGCAATATTAACGTGTTGAACATGTTAATGCAGCACTAATTCCAGCAATATGAAATATATGATTTTGAAATGGGCCATTCTTTGTTTTGGCCTACTTTTAATTTTACAACAATTTTTAACTCAGGACATTATTTGTAACATAATATTTATTTATATTTAGTAGCATTTACTACAGGAAATTGATGCAAACCATGCCCATGTGCGTTATGTTTCTCAACTCATTTGGGGGGTTTAAATTATGCCTGCGTAGATGTAAATTATACAACAAATATCTTCGCTAACTAGTTAGCTAGTTGGGTAGCTAACTAGTTAGATATTGGATATTAGATATTAGATATTATTAGATATTGGCCATATTGGATTCATCAACTCTCTCTACACCTGCATCTCTGACATATAAGTTAGCTCGTACAATAATGTAAAGTTTTTCGTCGTGTGTTACAATAATCTAAAAGGCCATACTCAAAGACCAAACAGTGTCTTCTTTGCTCAATTTTTAACCGGGGGGTTGATGATTGTCCACTTTTGGTCAGTGTAACAATGGATTTGAACTGTTCTTGATAATGTAAGTAGTAATACGACACATTACGGGTTTAGTTTTATATCTGACACAGTATAGTTAAATTCTATATTTATTTTAGTAGTTTTTTGTGTGGCCTGCCGAGGGTTTTTGTAGGTTCTGTCACCGAGCCGTGATCACCATATGGGGGCGCTCCAGCTCCAATTCCCACCGGCAGCCATGTAAGCTAGCTAGCTCTTCTTCCCCACCAGCTCTTGAAATTCCTGTGGCGGAGGTTCCTGGCGTGGCCGGTAGAGCGGGATGGAAGACAGCCACTGCAGGAAAAACCGAGAAACCTGAGCAGAAGAGAGAGAGAGAAAGGGAGATACACATTCACACGGAGGCAGAGACCGCAAAGCCTTGGATTGAAGCGGCCATTACGGCTGGGAAGCATGCTGGGAGCTCAGGCGGCTCGCCTCGAATATACAGGACGTTGACACAGCCTGGGATAGGAAGCCGGAGGAGCCCGGATACGGTTTCGCCTGGAGCTCCACCAATATTGGGGACGGAAAGGGACAGTGCCCCCCTTTCTACGGACACTCAGCTGGGGTGTGTAGGCTTTACTCCCTCATACACACACAAGAGGCACACAAAAGCAGCAGTCGCCGGGTGGCAGCCGATATTTAAGGAGGGACTGATCGGAGACGACACACCGAGTGATGACACTGTGTGTTCCCGCACACACGGCGGTAATGGATAGATAGATATCGTTTATGTAACTATAATTTAAACATATATTTGCGTCTTTAATGTTCTATATTTTCACAAAAACGCGCTTACTCCAGGTTTTCTTTTTTATTGTATTTAAGTATCCCCCCGCAAGGATTATAAACCTGTTGGAAGTGAGCAACGAGGCTTTTAGTGTGCGCCAATGCACCGAATTCATTAGTTTCACGCAAGGTGCTGTTGAATTGGACGCCGAGGAGAGGAAGGAGCCGGAGCTGGGGCCTCGACGCGCAGCAGAGCGGGCAGGGTCACTGCGGTAGTCTGCAGGCCGACCCCTCTCCACTTCCAAGCCGGCTTGCAGAGCCACCATGGCCGGGTTCATACCGGGACTACTGCCGACAAACCATTCGCAGGAGAAGGAATTTGCCCAGGCGTACGAGGATGTGCTGGAGAGATATAAAGGTAGGGGAGAAAAGAAAAGGGGAGACGTGTTTTTATAATGTACATCATCTGCATTAAATATAATTATCAAAGCGAAGTTTTAAGTATTATTGCTAAGCCCAAAACAAATAATTTTCTAAAGTCAAAGCCTAACTTTATGTCGCCCGTTCATAACGTCCCTCTGGGGATATTATAGGAATGTTGGTGTTTTCTGTCAGAAGATGAAAAGGAATGGGCTAAAAGACTTCAGACGTGGGGCACAGTGTGTCTGGAAGTTGATCTTCTGGCAGACAGCCAGCCCAGTCTGCCCAGTTTCATAATCTGGATTGTTTCATTGTTGATATTTGGGATAAACAAGGCGAGGGCTTTGAGCTCTGGCACATATACTGGCCCCCCATCTGTATTGGACACTGGGTGTAGTGCACGTTGCATGCCCTGACTCTGTGAGACACCAGGGGAAGCAGGTTCCACGAAGTCCCAGTCAATTCTTCACCATTCGCCCTGTGTTAGCTGTTTGTCCTGTAAATATGAAAGCTGCTGCCCTGCAAGTCAGTGGAAAAGTTTGGCTCTGGTGTTTAAAAAAAAGAAAGAAAACAAAGTGGTGCCTCTCTCTCTTATTGTTTCTCCCCCCTGCAGCGGTGGCATTACCACCAGCATTGAGCCTTGCTGTTTTGTAATCCCAGTGACAGGGCGCTTTAAAAATGAATGCCTCTACTGAAGTGGTGGGGAATAGGGGATGGAGAGAGAGAGAGAGAGAGAGAGAGAGTGTGTGTGTGTGTGTGTGTGTGTGTGTGTGTGTGTGTGTGTGTGTGTGTGTGTGTGTGTGTGTGTGTGTGTGTGTGTGTGTGTGTGTGTGTGTGTGTGTGTGTGTGTGTGTGTGTGTGTGTGTGTGTGTGTGTGTGTGTGTGTGTGTGTGTGTGTGTGTGTGTGTGTGTGTGTGTGTGTGTGTGTGTGTGTGTGTGACAGGATGGGGACTCGGACAGCCAATAGACTCGGGTCACATCTGTGATGCTGGTCGCTGATGAAAAGAAGGTGTCTTTTAAATTATTGATTGTTATAATGAAACTAAACCCCTTGGGGTTTAAGCTTGTTTGTGTTGCCAGCAAAATGTGAGCAGGAGATAGGTGGAGGAAGACAACATGGGATATGAGGAGGTTCACGTCATTAGCAGTTCTTTAATCCTAAACGTAAGGTATCTGCACCACAAACGTGTCCAACCACAGAGGAAGAAGCCCCTTGGAGAGATGTTTCAGCGACAGTTTGTTCCATCTTTGTTATTGTGATGCTCTCCTGCTCTTCATGCCTTGAAAATAAACCTTCTGTTGAAGGAGAGTGAAAACACGTGGCCATATCTGGCATACATCTATGCCAAAATATGCAGACGCCTTATCTGTATCTTTAGCATAACGCATCACTCGAGGCTCTTTGGCTCAAATAGTTGCCGTTTTGTTTTGCTGCCGCAGGCTTGAGGCACGGCATGGTATAAATAACAGAAATGTTTTCAATACTTTCCTTTGATTAAAAACTGTTCATAACTCAAGCTGGTTAAAACAGATGCTGTACAGACCCAGATCTGTATTTTATTAGCACACAGGGACGTGTATTAAAATGGCTGGCATTTTATGTTATAACTCTAAATGGTAAAGGTGGTAAAGTTCTTTAGGAGGCAGTTGGACTTCCATTATTTCTCCCTTGCTTTCTCGCGCGCGCGTTGCACGCACACAACAGAGTTCTGTAAATTCAGACTGGCACGTGTGGAAGGACGGCAGTCTATTTCTCAGGCCTGCGGCGAATGATTTCTCTCCATGAAAGGGCCATTTGTCTATCGCAATCGGCATTCAATTTCATTTCCGAGGACAAGTGTTTTTAGTTTGATAAGTAAATAAGGCTTTCGTTGATGTTTCCCAGGAGAAAGGTGATTTTAAAGGAAGGGGACCGAAGCACATTTATTTTTATTAGAGCTGGGTCGTTTGGCCTTTATGACCTCCCAACACAGAACTGATCATAGTTCAGTAATCCAAGTCTAGCATTGTTGATAGCTACATTGCAATCAATACTATTGGTACTGGACAGTGATGAGTTCGTAAGCAGGTCTAGGGAAGGGAAAATAGGAGAATGTGTGAGTGACACGACCAGCTAAATCAGAACCCCAAGCGCTCTCTGTTCCAGTAGGATGTACCCCATATGAATCTGTTTTCTGGCCCCTGTGAGGCTCTCTGCCCCGTCAACATCGCCCCTCGCCCCCCTTTGTCAGTGCTATAATGAGGCTGTAACCCAATCGGACCTGCTCTGTGTCCTCTGAAGTCACTCCAGTACAACAGGACTTGTGCTTTAGTATGTCACTGTCTAATGCTCTTTTTGCTACTCTTCCTCTGTCTTTCCTTCCCATGATAGCCTTGGATTGTATGCGTGTGTGTTAACCACTCTGTCAGCTTATGTGCAAACACTTGTGGCAGTTGTGAGGAAAAGGCGCAGAAATGTGAACTTGGCGTCCTGCTTCAGCCGTGAGCCTTGTGACTGAAACCGGAGTTGGGACACTGGATACAGCCTGAATAATTCACAGTGGGTGCTCGGCCGTTTGTGCTTGTGTGTAACTGCTGTGTAACAATGACAGGATATCTAAAAGAACAGCGACTGTGTCATGTATGGAAAAACACCAGGTCCTCAGTCAGTGGAAAACCACATGGTTCAGAGCATATCATATATTTACTTGTGTAGCTCCGTAAATAATATTTGCAGCATGCTGTTTCAAAATCAAATATTCTTAGCAATCTTAATTGGATGAGTATATTAACATTTACATAAGCTTAAGAGCAGATTAAAAGTGCGGCAAACATGACGAGTACACGGCATAAAGATCCATTTCAGAGCCAAATATAAGTATGGAAACACAGGAGGAAACTGAACAATTGGACATTTAGAAGAACAAGATGGTCAGGAAGCCAACAGTCATTACTTTTCCCTTTACAAAAATAGACACGAGAAAATGTGTGTGTGCCATCTGGCAACCTCGTCTCCTCCACAATACACATAAAATAAAATTGCACTCTCAATAACGTTGTGAGGGAAACTTATTTTCTCCCAGATTACGGTCACAGTTTGTGAGGTGTGGATTTTCAGGAGACAGGGCTGTGTCTGGATGTGTGTGTTTCTCAGAAACAAATTTACCTGGGCAGAAACATACACTGTTGAACTGTAAAAGTACATTAGGTTTGTCTTATAGACAAAATCGATTCAATTCAGTTTAGCCAAACACAATATTTCTCAGTAAACTGTGTCAAACTGAGTTTCCTGTGTTGCTGTCGAGTGTGTGTAGTCAGTTGGCATCACAGTGGTCTCTCTGTATATCTCAGTATACCTGACACCTCTGACTCATCGGTCTGCAAGCCGTGCTGGTCAGCTCTGTTATGCGGCCACGCCGTTAGTGTGTGTTGACCCCCCTGAGCTGGTACGTAGCAGCAAAGCAAAGGACTCGTTCTGTTGATTTCATGTTGTGCGAGTTCTGTTTGTAAGTCACACGCGCACAGATGTTTAAACACATGCTGACGGACACATTGTTGCTCTTTAAGATGTACTCTTCAAACTAAATCCCAATTGGGGCATTCTGTCAAGTGAAGAAAAGTCCAGTATATTTGACTTCATCTCCCTCACTGTGACCTGCAAACTCTTCCCCCTCTGTGTTGAGGACCAGGCAGGTATTGCATAAGCATGCTTGAAGGGGCTGCAAAGGACTATTACCTTTATTAGTGTGGCGATGCCAGCGGGAGGACAGTCTCCTTCCTCAAAGCTTTGGACCGTAACTCGTAATATGGGTGTGTATGGCGCAGCTCAGAGCACGCGTTGTCATCGCTAGTGTGGGGAGCAGCTTCAGACTCTTCTGAAAAAAATATTTGTAAATTGCCATTCACTCCACAATTTTCACTCTAAAGGCCTAATCTTTTTTTGTCACAGAATTATAAAAATATTGCCATACATATTTCACAGATTACTAATTGTAATAGCTTTTTGACATAAAACGGAGGAAAGTATGCTATTTATGAGGCTGGTATTTAAGTGATTAAGCTATCATCATTATAGTTGTCGATCGACTTATTGACTATTTAAACAAGTAATTATTTCAGGCGTTTGCATACTGGTGCTACAGTCAACGGCCTTTTCAACGATTAATCAGGAGCCTATTGGGCTGGATACTAGGCTTAGATCAATATCATATTAACAAATATTTTTTCTACATGGATACCACTATATGACAATTGTTAGGAAACCTATAAATACATGCATATATCAATTCATTGAATGTCATTCTGTACACATGACATCTATTGCTTCTGTCCATCCAGGGAGAGGGATCATCCTCTGTTGCTCTCCCTCAGGTTTCTTCCCTTTGTTTCCTGTGAAAGGGTTTTAACTATTTTTCCTGATCCGATGTGAGGTCCTTGTACAGATTGTAAAGCCCGCAGAAGCAAATTAATTTTTGTGATTTTGGGCAATACAAAATAAACTAAATTGAATTGAAATGCAGCCAGATATATTTTACTGCCACGCCTGGGGGAAAAAGCCCAACACTCTAGTTAGTTTTGAATGTTTTTTTAGCTAAACATCATAACTTGGTAGAAACGGAACATTGTTAAACTATTACAAAATTAGACCCTAATGCTGTTTTCCTGAAAGTGAATGTACAGTAATGTCGAATTAGTCAAACTACTGCTGACCCTGCCAAGACTGCAGTGACCCAGAAATGGAGACGGGAAGCGCACAGAGCATCAGGAAGGGTTCGGAGCGGCGCTGTCTGCCGACGTCCCCACCGCTCCACGGGACACAGGAAGTGTCGGGGAAGCTCTTCCTGTCTGTCCAGATCTGTGTCTGTGCGTCCGTACTAGCCTCTCTGGTTCTCCACACAAAGGTAGCATGTGCTCACCCCCTAAGCGCCTCGTGAATCCTATCAAAGTGTATCTGTCGGCGCTTTGAACATGCCATATGTACCATCGGCTTCCCCGTCATGTGTCCCGTCTTAATGTCACGCTTCTGGGCTGATGTGAGCCCCATAAGAAGTAGAATTTTACCCTAAAACGTTGAGACTGGATGACGGGCGGAGTGTATGTAAATGCTTCACTTCCGCAAGGGGTTATTGAGCGAGGGATCGCTGACACCGGAGGAAATAAGAGGGAGAGGAGAGGCAGATGGAGCTTAAAGGAGAGTGAGGAGAGTGGAAAGCAGAAAGGAGACAGAATGGAAGACAAAACAATTGAACTGAAGATGTAAATACAGCTTGAAAGAGATGAACATCGACGTGGAGAGAACAGAGAGGCAGACATGCGCGCCGTCGGCATGTCATTACAGCTGGAGTTTTCCACGTGGCCTAGTTTTTCCCCCTCAAACTCCCTCGCTCCTGCTCTCCTCTCACGGTAGATTGCTCCTCTTCCACCTCAATCATCCAGCACAATCTCTGTCTCCCTGCTCCAACTGTTTGTCTGTGTTTTTCATTTACACTATATTAACATAAAGGATACTTTGCTCATGATGCTGTAGTAGAACAGTCTCTTTTCACAAGGTGGTCATTTCGTTTTGTAATGAAACTTGTATCATTAACGTTCTCGTAGTGGCTCCTGTCTGCTACCAGTAGCTGTTTCATTTGCTCTTTCTCTGTCTTCGTTTCCCTCCTCGCCATTGATTTTATTCCTCTCACCCTCCCTCATTTCATTATCTATTAATTCTTCTCTCTTCCTCCCCTTCTTTCCCTCCCTCCCTTCTCCCCTCCCTGATGTTTTCCCCCAGTTGCTTCCTGTTTGGTCACATGCTCTTGCAGCACCTGACCGTGTCGGCAGGGAAAACCAAACGCTGACTGAGCTTGAAATCTTGAGCACCGTTATTGGCAGTAGTAGGAGGGGAGGGGGAATCCCCCCCTCTCTCCCACATAAGGAAAAAAACATTTTTACATAAAATTACAAAG
The DNA here is from genome assembly GCA_023566465.1 of Cottus gobio. Taxonomy (NCBI): domain Eukaryota; kingdom Metazoa; phylum Chordata; class Actinopteri; order Perciformes; family Cottidae; genus Cottus; species Cottus gobio. The sequence continues at coordinate 20,674,781 of CM042231.1, read as the reverse complement.
CTCATTTTGATGGAGTCAGGCAGTGAGTGCATGTAAAATAAACAATAGCACAGAATGTAAACAGAGAAATAACTGACACCCAGCTGCTGGCAAAATACTGCATACTTTCTTATATTTATCTGTGTGCAGTAAATCTGTGACGTCCTCACTGTTCGCTCTCCTCTTCTTACATAACCAGCACCCCAGCTGATTTTGTGTGTGTGTGTGTGTGTGTGTGTGTGTGTGTGTGTGTGTGTGTGTGTGTGTGTGTGTGTGTGTGTGTGTGTGTGTGTGTGTGTGTGTGTGTGTGTGTGTGTGTGTGTGTGTGTGTGTGTGTGTGTGTGTGTGTGTGTGTGTGTGTGTGTGTGTGTGTGTGTGTGTGTGTGTGTGTGTGTGTGTGTGTGTGTGTGTGTGTGTGTGTGTGTGTGTGTGAGAGACTGGGAGAAAATCAAGTTGAATGGTCGCGCAGGCTGCAGTGAGTGAGTGAAATATTCGCCCCGGCGTATAAATGTGTTGTTGCACATTTGTTTGTGTATGTGTGGTAACAGTCACTCTTCTGTCAGCAGCACACAGGGCCTGTATTCATGACAGACTGTAACAGTTCTTTTAAATAAAATAAAATCTGAGTTTGCACTCAGAGGGGAGTTTGTTTCCATCTCAGCTGGTGCATCCGGATGTTAATTGCTGAAAATGAGAGGGGGAATTGTCTGTGTTCGACTGAAGGGAAAATAGGTCACGAATATCAGTACATGTAGCCTTGCAAGACATCAGTGTGTGTGTGCGCATGCTCTGCAGGATCCTTGGAGCTGCACCAATCGATATTAAGGCTCCGCTAGGAAACGTACTGCTGTTGCTTTGACCTTTTTGCTCTCTCTCACTCACTCACTCACACAGTCACATCCAGTCTTAGGCTACATTTGATTCAACATATTTTACTCTCTTTTTAGTTCACACTTAAAAGAAGTAGTAGAACAAAGCAGTTTAGAGTGTAAACATTTTAAAATCCTAGAACTACTTTTTTCAGATGTAAGCATAAAACTGCTCAGATGAGTGAGTGAGTGTGTGTTGCAGCAGAAGAGCTGTCAAGCTTAAGTAAGGCGACGGAGAGACAGTTAATTAATTAATCATGGCCGCTGCTCTAAAAGCAATATAGGGGGCAGTGGTTGGTCTGCAGTAAGCATCGATTGCACACTGCTGGACGGGGATGAACACAGATACGCAGTCCCCTATAGGCATCATCTGTCTGAAGGCTATACTGCATCCTCTCTTTTCTTTTTCTGCAATTCTTTTTTAGCTCCCCGCTGAGATGAGCCTGAGAAATGTTGAAATATTCTTTTGGTGCTAATGGGATGGGACGACGCTAAAGGAGGCCGCCTTCATCTGTATATCTGCATTGTAAGGCATTCCACATAGCTGGAGACGGGTTGAAGAATATCATATTTGGCTCTTCTTCCTTCTGTTTTCTAAATCAATTTGGTCCACACATCTTTTACCAGAGTCAGGAGAAAGCCGTCAGCGTTGGTAGTGTCTGTTGACACCCAGGGCAGCTAATGCTGGAGTTCTGACACTTGATTGATTAAAAAAAAAGCAGTAGAAGAGAGAGGGAGATAATTAATTAATAGCTGAAGGAGAAATAACTGAATGGTGTTTTTTTAAATTTTATTTCTTTAATTTAAATGTTTACAGCAGTAACTTTACATTTACGTTTCCTAACGCCGTAACGTTGTCTTGGCAGTGCATGCATAAATTCATATACAAATTGACCCACCGCTAACTTCCGCCCTTCCCATGTAGACTGGCCAATCATAGCGTAGCATTGGGGCATTTGGAGCTAGTTGTAGTTACACGTTGTGTAAGTGATACTCGTTACCCGGAGAGGTTGGAAGGAGAGATACACGTTAGCTAACATTAGCAGAGCACATCATTAGCTAGCCTGAGCTCTTCTATGCTACGCTAGCTGACAGAATACTGAATGTATTTTATTGATTGTAATAGTGAATAAAGACAAACGACTTCACAGGGACAATGTTATTCATTTCAAGTCTCAGATGACGTGGTGTTCACTTTTACTCTGTGATCAGCAGCTTTAGCTTCTATCTTTTTAACTTGTTATGAACATCCCGGATACATCCTTGTATCCAGCTTGTAGAGGTATACATGCTATGTACACACATACTTTCTTTCCTTCATCCTGGCCCCCTAATAACTGTGTGAACCGTCGGTCCCGACCGATTGAACGAGTGTCCCACCCTCAAATCCCGTCAGATGAAATGACGCTCTGAGTGGCCGTGAGTGTTGACCCCGGCTTGTGACTGTGAGAGAGGCAGGGTGACTTTTAATCTGCTCCAATTCCTTCAGCCTGTGTGACTCTCAGCTGACTGCACACTCACTGTGGGACACTGGGTCACACACTGGAGCTGGGACACTTAGGAAGGAAGGATGGAAGGATTTCTTGTGAATAACTAAATATTTCCTCTAAAACCGACTCTCAATCACTGTTTCCTGGTTCCTCCAATGTGAAAATGTGCTGCTTTTCTCTATTTTGTAACATTATACGTTCCATGGTTGGTAAGAAAGAATTGCCTTTTTTTTTTCTACAAACATTTCTGTGAGATTGAACTATTAAATAAAAATAAAAGAAATTTCCGAAGAAATCTGTAATGAAATTCGTCATTAGTTGCAGCCCTCCCAGTGTTTTTACTGCAGAGCCTTTTAAAACTCAACAATCACTCTGTAAGCTTTGTGCCTTTGTTGTGTCAGCAGTAAATGTCCTCCTCTTCCTCCTCCCATCTCAGAACAGCAGGGATTTCAAATGTTGACTAGTGTTTCCGTTAAAGCCCCGTCCCGTCCCGCCTTGTTTCTGGGGAGGCGATAGTGAGTCACTGCAGCGTCCAGGTTGTCCATCGGTGCCGCATAGTTTCCCCTCTGCAAAGTGGTCTTCTGGTGGATGAATCAGAATCAGAATCAGAACCATTTATTGCCATGTATGCTTACACATACAAGGAATTTGTCCTGGCGGGAAGGTGCATACATTTAACATTTAACAATACACATTTAACAGTTAACGCAGTGCAATAAATGAGGATGAATGGATGAATGAATATCTACATTGAGACAGCAGCATAACAAAATACCAAAGTAAGATAAAGTGCATGGAATGTGCATGAGTGTAAGTGTTGTGTGAAAATGGCAAGTGCAATGCCCAGGTGTCAAGTGTATTCAAGTCAAGTATAAGTATAAGTATAAGGCTATGTGCAGGGGAGTGTCCGGTGGGAATTGTCTGGGGGTGACAGAGTCATTAGAGTCAGTGGGGGACCCGGGCTCTGTTGATGAGCCCGACGGCAGACGGGAAGAAACTGTTTTTGTGGCGTGAGGTCTTGGTCCTGATGGACCGCATCCTCCTGCCAGAGGGGAGGGACACGAACAGTTTGTGTCCAGGGTGAGAGGGATCAGCTACAATCTTCCTCGCCCGCTTCAGGGTCCTTGAAGCAAACAAGTCCTGGAGGGACGGCAGATTGCAGCCAATCACCCTCTCGGCAGAGCGAATGATGCGCTGCAGCCTGGCCTTGTCCTTGGCAGTGGCTGCAGCGTACCAGACGGTGATGGAGGAACAGAGGATGGACTCGATGATGGCAGTGTAGAAGTGCACCATCATTGTCTTTGGCAAGTTGAGTTTCCTCAGCTGCCTCAGGAAGAACATCCTCTGCTGCGCCTTCTTGGCGATGGAGCTGGTGTTTAGTTCCCACTTGAGGTCCTGGGTAATGCTGGAGCCCAGGAAGCGGAAGGACTCCACAGCTTTGACGGGGGAGTCACACAGGGTGAGAGGGGCTGGTGGGGCTGAGATCTTTCTGAAGTCCACAACCATCTCCACTGTCTTCAGAGCGTTGAGCTCCAGGTTGTTTTGGCTGCACCAGGTCACCAGGTGGTCAGTCTCCCGCCTGTAGGCGGACTCGTCCCCACCAGAGATGAGTCCAATGAGGGTGGTGTCATCCGCAAACTTCAGGAGCTTGACGGACTGGTGACTGGAGGTGCAGCTGTTGGTGTACAGGGAGAAGAGCAGAGGGGAAAGAACGCAGCCTTGGGGGGAACCGGTGCTGATGGACCGAGAGGCTGAGACGTGTTTCCCCAGCCTCACGTGCTGCTTCCTGTCAGACAGGAAGTCTGTGATCCACTTGCAGGTGGAGTCGGGCACGTGCAGCTGGGAGAGCTAACGGAATATGAGTCGTTTCTGCCACTTTGGATTTAATCCGATAACCCTATATTGTTGGCTCTTGTATTGAGATGCTGAAAACAGCACACACGGTTAAGGTTTTCAGACATTACACGTTGACACTGATGTAGACTGCCCCCGTCCTGACCCTCTGCAGCACCGTATATGTGGTCTTGTGAGTAGGAAGACTTCATCGTCTTATTAGTGTGGCGCAGCAAGCAAGGGCTCAAAGAGCCCTGCTGCAAGCCCACTGCATACTCTCCTGCGGGCTTATTATTAATCTGCTTATTCTCCTTCTTCCTAAACTTTGGACCATATCTCGTCCCGCAGCGTTGCCAGCACATGCGTACAAAATACATCAAAACGAGCGGCCTGATCGGGAATCGTGTACTATGACTCGACTAAGAGATTCGACCAGCAGTTTTCCCGAAAAATGCAAAAAACGGCGAGAAAATGTCCCATTCACTTACATGGGGTTTCGGCGAGAAGAGAGCAAAAGAAACACTCATCTTTGTGCCCATAGTGACTCGCCATACTTTAACGTAGAGAAATGATTAAACCTTTGAAACGTTAACAAAAGGATGGAGTTTATTTTCCTAAGTGGACATTTTTTGATAGCTAGCACAGTTTTCCTCAAATATTTGTTCAAGTTTAGGAAAATATTCAGACCATTTCTGACTTTACAATGGGTGTGTATGTGGCAGCTCAGAGCACGTGATGTCATCGCTAGAGCACGAACCAGCTTCAGACTCATCAGAAAGAAATATTTGTAAATTGCCATTACTGCCACAATTTTCACTCTACAGGCATAATTTATAGTACAAAACGTAGGAAATCTTGTGCTTGCTTGTACAAATATGTCGTGGAATCCCACAAACATTTACTTTTTTGTCAAAAAGCAAGAAAGCGACATGAAGTCAGCCAACCGCTCCATTCAGCCCCATGTTAAATCGGAGCAGAGTTTTCTCTAAATGAGCAAACGGGGGCTCTTTCTGAACTGCCTCTAAGCGCTCATTTCTAAACCCACCAAACATTTAAGTACACGTAAACGTTCACAAAAGTCTTGTGCTTCTCACGATGTCTTCGTTTTTCATACGGAGTTACGGTTTTCCTATCAAATTCATTAGTTTGACAGGTTGTTTTCATTAAATATCTCTCCCTAAGGGACAGAGCTGTGCTTCCCCAATCGCCATGGTAACCATGGCGCACGCGTGTGGGAAAGATTAACTGCTCAGTGACACAGGTGCTTCAAATGAGCTAATCAGAGCAGTTTCACACACACTTAGTTATTTAACCTACATTAACAGACATATACATGCACATATACTTGTTATAGATACATAGAGAGACATACGAGTCTTAAGATCTCGTCTGCTCTTCACCCTGGTGACACAGGTGCTTCAAATGAGCTAATCAGGGCAGTTTCACACACATACTGTCTGTCTGTCTGTCTGTTTCTATATTCTATAACTATATTCAGCTTTATTCAGCAATTTACACCTAAAATGAGCTATATTAAGCTATATTATGCTATTTTCAGCTTTATTGAGCTATATTCAACTATTTTCAGCTATTAGCTATATTGAGCTATATTCAGCAGTTTACACCTAAAATGAGCTATATTAAGCTATATTATGCTATTTTCAGCTTTATTGAGCTATATTGAGCTTTATTCATCAATATTCAACTATTTTCAGCTATTAGCTATATTCAGCTATATTTAGCCATATTCAGCTTTATTCATTAATTTACAGCTATAATGAGCTATATTGAGCTATATTCAGCAATGTACAGCTAAAATGAGCTATAATGAGCTATATTATGCTATTTTCAGCTTTATTGAGCTTTATTCAGCAATATTCAATTATTTTCAGCTATTACGGCAGTAGGCGCCCGCCACACATCAAAATTTCTTGCGAAATTTTCTAGTTTGTATCTGTCCTTGATGAAACCCCTATCATACCATTCTCATGACACACACACCCTCCTTCACCCCCTCCCTTTCTCTTTTTTTTTTACATCCACTCTATCCATCAATGCACTATTTACGAGGCCAAAAACGGTGACAGGATGGAGGTCATATTCAAGTTATTTCACCCCCATTTTCAGTGACCTTCATCTTGGTTTTGTTGTCTTCTCTTTTGTACCTCTAAATTCTTTATGGCAGTTAAATTCTTCTTGTCTCGGCCGGCGATAGCTGCGGCCGGAGGAACTTCTTTTTTCGGGTTGTCATTTTAGGGGTCAAAGGTCACTGGTCATTCATTTCACACCAATGTCTAAGAGGACACAATGATAAAGTGATAGTCTTTGAAGGCATACAGGCAAGAGGAGGGGACTCTAGTTTTCTCATTCTCTCTATCTTTACTGGGTCAGTAGTCAGAGCTGTCGTTAATCTCTACAGCTCCAGCTTCTTCTCTAAACAGGCTTTACTCCTAATTGAGAAACTCTAAAATTACCATCCTGCGGGCAAGACTGTCTATGTGAGCATGAATATCATCCGGGGACATGTGCCTGAATGTGTGTTTTGGTTGTGTGCCGTTTAGATTTTTCCGTCTCAATTCCTGAGCACTGGAGGGAGTGCAGTCTCTTACTAGGATTGAGCTGCAGTCAGCTGATGGGCCGTCAATCAGAAGCTGCCCTGTTTATCAGCCATTGATTAACTGAATAATGCATTTTGTGTTTGAGCACATTCAGCATACGTTCGCGTCATCAGCAGATGAATCATTTCCACATTAGTACAACTTGAATTCACTTTATTAGCATCGATCACAAGAACATTAGCACAACAGTGACCTCATTAAGTACATGCTGTTATTTGCTATTCATATCCAGTCAGGGATCAGGTCGCATGTGTATTGATTCTGCCCAGCGTGTGTGGGGCAGTTTGTCTCCCACAGTTTGAGGCCAGAGATCAGACCTTATTGCTCCGGGGCCTGACGGGGTCCGATCAATAGTAATGTCAAGTTGATCAGGCTACCGGCTGCTTATTCTCCATAGAAAAAACCCTATCTTAATACCCTAGTACATTCTTTGACCAGGATATTGGTCAAAATAAGGAAGCAGGATGATCTTTAAAGGGTCAGATAAAGTGATGATGCTGATAGTTGACTGTATGATAGCAGTGTCTAATGATTCAATATGACCAATGAGGCTGGAATCTGGACAGTCTGAGCCAGCTAACAGGACCAACAAATAAACGTTGGCAAATTGGGACTGAAGCTAAATATTTCATGAGATAAAAATTTGTTTGTTTTTTAAATTATACGTTTTTCAATAGTTTGTGACTTCTGGACTTAACAACTTAACATTGCAAAAAACCAACAACTACCACTGGAATCAAATTCTACAAAGAGTCTAAAACTAATGTTAGTGTAGCTTGTTATTTAAAGAGACACACGATAAGAGCCAACAGATGACGGAAGACTTCCGCTCACGGCGGCAAGTCTTACAGGTAAAACGGGACGAGGGACCGACTCTCACTGCTGGTGACTTTCACCCTGGGGTGGGGTTAGAGCTTAAGAAGCCACTTTCTGAGGAGAGCACACAATTATGTCATGATTTCTGTTTATTTTAGTGGAAATGTACCTCTAGGCACACTCTTGAAACACGTATACCTTCGCATAAATCCCAGAGTGCACAGGAAGAAATAATAATATATATATATATATATACATACATACGTACACACACACACACACGTGCATGACCGCTTTGCGTTTGGTGACCGGCAGATCAAACAGCGAAAATTACATTCTTGAAACTAAACGTTGGCAAATTGGGACTGAAGCTAAATATTTCATGAGATAAAAGCGTGTTTGTTTTTTAAATTATACATTTTTCAATAGTTTGTGACTTCTGGACTTAACAACTTAACATTGCAAAAAAACAACAACTACCACTGGAATCAAATTCTACAAAGAGTCTAAAACTAATGTTAGTGTAACTTTTTATTTAAAGAGACTATTGAGTCGCACCCACTTTCGACTAGCTACCTGTATTTGCATTTGTAACGATGTGAACGGCATCCGTCACTAACAGCTGTTGGTAGTAGGCATCAATTAGACATTCACAGATGTTTGTCAAATTTTTTAGATGATGCTTATTTTAGTTATACACTTATAGATCCAGGGGTGAAAAACATAGAATAAACAAGAAAAAAAGAAACGGAATGAAACGAAGAATGAAAAGAAAATCAATGTATAACTAGGGAGTGATTTATTCTCCTTTGTACATTCATTGATTTATGAAAATAAAATCAGGTCTATGGGGTGCTACGTATGTTTCCCAATAGGGCAAACATTGTTCCATTTTGTAGTTGATAGATGCTGTTATCTTCTCCATGTTGTAAATGTCCATTGTAGTTTCCATCCATGTATTCAGTGGGACTAGTGGGATAACCATTTCCTGGTGAGAAGTACATTTATTAAACATTTGTCTGTATTTGACAATGTTTTAGGTAAATGTCCCAGATACATGGTCTTACTTTCCCGAGGTATTTCACCAGGTTGCCTGTTTTGAATGCAGCCACATACTCACACATGCTGTACGAGGGTTATACATTATGTCTGCCATTATGTGTGTGAATGCACACATAAGTGTGTGTGTGTGTGTGTGTGTGTGAACTGACGTGTCCCACTCTCCGTGACCTGCTCCATCTGTCAGTGGGTCTTTACACCCTTTAATCACCAGACTTCACCCCCAAAGCCTGCGATGCCGGAGACCCCCGCTCTGATCGACGTCCATCTTGGACGTTATTTTTTTATCCCTCTAAGTTTGTTTTTTAAACCAATTTTTCCAGTTGTTAACAGCATTGTGGTCTGTCATTTACCGGCTCAAATATGGACATGTGTATGGAGTTAAAATCAGATGGCTGACACTGAAAAAGTTAGACGGACATGCAGTGAAGGACAGACAAACTAGTATTCATTTTGGAAACATTGATTAGATGTCATTATGTATTTTTGGGGGTTTAAAAGCAAAATTTAAAGTGGATTTAATAACGTGGTTACCAGCATGGTTTAATGTGCCATTACAAAACATGGCACCATTTAGAGGAGGGGGGATAATAAAAGAGGGGCAGCGCGGGGGGGAGGGCGCTGCTCTCCGGCTCTCCTCCAGCAGGTCTCCTGGATTTCCCGTCTGTCACCCCTCTTTTGCTAATCCTCATCCCGCCCTCCGTCCTAGTCTGACATTTCCTCACCCTGCCTCTTCTTTTTTTAATCTGAGCGTTTAGTCAGACAATGGCATTCCAGGAGGGGGATGGATAGATACATGGGCGGATGGACGGACGGGAAGAGTGGAGGTAGGGAGGGATCATTGCAACCAGCTCTCAGAGGTGTGAAGGGGATTCAGACAGAGGGGGAGGAGGAGAGAGGAGGAAGAGGTGGATAGCATAGGTTGGCTGTGCATTCATTGTCATGTACTGATTAATTCCCGTCAACGCAAATTCGCTTTAACGCGTCTGAAAGGGGGCGGGGCTTATCTCCGTGGCTTATCTCCGTAAAAACAGTACCGTTTCCCCCATCCACCATTAAACTAACCACTAGTTCTGCTTTAAACGACCATCAAACGCCCCCGTGTCCGGGTTGATAATATTATCCGTAGCCGCACAACAGCGTCTGAATGACGGCCGCTGCCAGCGCTACTTCAGGTGGATCAGCAGCCGTTTGATTCAAACCGGCAGGACAGCGGTGATGACGCGCAGAGCTTCTCAACGCTGATTGGCTTTCGCCAACTCACGCGAATTTCGCGTCAAACGCGCCGCGCCAAACGCGTCTAACGCGCCCCCCGGCGAAATTTCGCGTCTGTCGCAACAGCAGGGGGGCTTTTTTTAGACAAACTGCTAGTCAAGTATCAAGCACCAAGGCAAGTTATTTGCTAGCATTTAAATTAGCAAAAGCCAGCAAGCCTTTCTCTGAAGGGGAGTTTTTGAAAGAATGCATGGTAGAGACAGCAGGTCTCTTGTGTCCAGAGAGCAAAAACAAATTCGAAAAATGTAGTTTATCACGCAGGACAGTGACTCGGCGTGTAGAACTAATTGACGAAGACTTAGCCAGCGAGTTAAACAAAAAAGCTGAGTCATTTAAGTTATATTCGTTAGTAAGTAATGTAAGTTCTCTTTACTTTTTAGTTATTGGCTTTTACTTATAATTTATATTGGTTCACACAAACACTCTCTATCCATCTGATAGCGGCCCGGCCCGTCTGTCAAATTTTAAAAGTCAATGTGGCCCCTGAGCCAAAAAGTTTGCCCACCCCTGGGTTAGAGCTTAAGAAGCCACTTTCTCTGAGGAGAGCACACAATTATGTCATGATTTCTGTTTATTTTAGTGGAAATGTACCTCTAAGCACACTCTTGAAACACGTATACCTTCGCATAAATCCCAGAGAGTGCACAGGAAGAATTATATCTTGTTGGAATGCCAGTCAGCAGTGACACAGCAGAACGGGAATGAAAGTGAGGCTGCGAGAACATTCCTGAAATAACAAACACGGTGGAGGGAGCTTCTTAAAGAGGCAGTGTAAGGTCTGGGGATGGGGAGACACACACACACACACACACACACACACACACACACACACACACACACACAATCTGTCTCTTTGTGTCTATTTGTGCTTTGCCTCGTTCCTCGGACCCTTCCTGTCTTGTCTTCTTTTCTACAATCCTGGTTTCACCTCACTCACTCAGTCTTATCCTCTTTGACCCACTTTTCCATCTTCCCTCAGAAAGCAGCCCTTTTATCATAATGATGTATGTAATGATGGGGCAGCGCTGCTTTATGACAACTAGAGCACCTGTCAGTCATCAGATAATTGCTGACTGCTATTTTTATTTTTTCATACTTATATAATTTGCAGAAAAGAGAACTTGTTTGTACGCGGTGATCAACAGCTTTAAACACAGACTGTTTGTGTAAAAGTGAAGCAGCTTTTAATCACGTTAATCTGATGTCAGTATGACTTTATGCTATCCGGTGCTCCTGCAGGCCTTGCTATTGTACTTGAAATATTAATATGTCATGTTGTCCACAAGAGACAAAGGAAGCTATAGTCTTGACGGATCAGACCAGAGAGACAAAAGTGATGAGTTGAATGTCTATTATTCTGCTTAGGTGATATAAGTATAGTACAGGTGTTATAGAATTATAGATTATTTAGCATACTAAGTGTGTTTTCATGAATTACATTTGATTCCGCATCAGATTTTTGATCAATTTGTTCGTTGTTGGCTCCTCTTTAAATGAATGTCGAGACTTTTCATCTGAAGCTGTTTGCCTGTCAGCCTCTGCCCTCTTGTTTCCTGAAAGCGTGGATATTTTTAAGTGAAGTTATGAATATTGAATTAGCGCAGGGATTAGCAGACTGTCCCCCTTTTCTCTTTTTTTTGTTGGGTGTCTGCACATCTCGTAGTTCTCTGAAATCAGGTCACTCTGTGGGTATATGGGTGCTCTCATATCGGAGCCCGTAATGTTTATTCATTCGTTGATGCCGTTCATGTGTATTCAGGTGGCACCAATAGCTGTTAGTTACTGTAAAGGGTCACATGACACTCAGTGCCCACGGTTTCTGTTTCAGCAGGAAAAGTCAAATAAGTCTAGCTATGATTTGTAATTGGTGTCTGGGTTCCTCCCCCTTCCTAGAGTTGCGTGCTCGTTGGCAGACTGTTACTAATACTGAAACCTTTTAACCGCGGTGCCACAAAATGAGAATTAACACATTACGCATTCAATTGTAGCATTTAATGCAACCCTTAAACATCAAAGTTATTGAGGGAACATGTGGCACTTAATTTTGACTATTAACAATTTAGCTTGTGTTCTTTGTAAGGACCAATTTGAGTTTTAAAACTGAAAACCGAGTCCTGACTTTGAGTGGTTAGAACTGGATTTAGAGGTGATTACTCACTTATTGTAAGTCGCTTTGGATAAAAGCGTCAGCTAAATGAAATGTAATGATTATTAGAGCACATGTCATACACGGAGAGAACTCAAGGTGCTTTACATAATAACCTGTAAGGAAAGACACGTGGGAAGAATGTAAGATAAAATGCAAATAATGTGCAATTTAAAATTTGAAAGGAGCTCTCAGTTGAGTGCAGATCTCTGCCAGGTGTCTACAACCGCCATTGCTGTATTGTGTGATTGAATGAAAAACCCACAGTCTAAACCTGTCTAGACAACAAGCGGCGATGAATGGAGACAATCGGCTCGACGTCGTCTTGTAAGACATGTCAGACCATCTTGCCAAAATCACCAAGCTCTCTGCCCGCTTGGCAGCGGCTGAGTTGCATCGAGGTACAGCAGTGCGTGCACTGGTTGTTCAGTTAGCTCTTAGCGGTTAGCCAAGCACACCTTCCAATAAACAACAACAAAAGCAAATTGCAGGGCAGCACTTGAGTGTCACCACAGTGCCGAGGCCTTGAGCCTGCAGCCATAATTGGCCACCCCCTGGCCGAGGAAAAAAAAAAGCAGTCATGAACAAAAATTACTGCTCTTTTGTTCCAATAAATCATTAGTTAGAATTAGGTTGAGGTGATGCTTAGGGGTTGGAGCGTCCTCACAGTTCTAGCAGTATGTGTTTGTGTGTGTGTCAGGGAGTTTGCCACACAGTAACGGTGCCCCTCCCTGCAGCGGTGCAGTCAGACATCAGCGATAGCACAGCTCCAGTTGTGGCACGTTTACAGTTTGCATGTGCTCTCTAAGATTAGACGCGTCTGCTTTTGTAGGGCACATTCCAAGATTCTAATATGCCAGACACGCTCGGCTGCAGGTGTGTTCGCCTATCCGTCTGTCCACAGCTTAGTCTGGCTGTCCATCTACAGGCCCGTCTTATAAAAGCCCGGCGATCTGATAACATGACATGTAAACGAGCTATCATATCTTCTTTGCGTTGACCTTTTTAAGCACTGATTTTTAACAGTGGTGATCCCGAGTTGCTTGATTGTGGCCTGCTAAGAGGACATGAAGACGGGGACCGGCACCTCTCGATGATGCAGAAAAATGTTCTCCTCCATCAGTATCGGATCAGAGTCCTAAAGCTGTGGCGTTAGGAGACTTGGGGAAAGCTTTTCTTTAGTTATTGAACGCAAAGGGGTTAAAGTAATAACGCTTGCTCGAAGTTCGGGTTTGTCCGACCCCCCCCCCCCACACACACACACAATTCTTCTCTCTCAGAATCTTACAGAATCATCTATCACTGTCCCATGTCTCTCAATCTGGTCGGCATCAATCTCTGCTGACTTTTTATAGCTTCCCCTTTTGGAACAGTACAAATTTGAGCGTCTAATTGCATAATAAATTCCTCAACATTCAAAGTGTCCCAGTGTCTTAAAACCAGAGTGAATTCAGTCCCTCTCCTGGCCGGGTTGTTTTATCAGTGAACGCCAGGTACATGTTTCTCATGGACCTGGGCAGATTGGTTTCATGCAGGATTTGTTAAAATATGAACTCACGAATGAAAGCAATCTTCTAGAAAAGTCAGCTCCCTTAGTTTAAATCACATGAAAGCAAAGATGCTGCAGGATTTCTTACTCACTGGCGTGCGCTATACAGTCTGGTGGTCAAGAGCAATCCTGATCGGTCTTCTTAATACTTCTGCTTCTGGGTTGCAGCTTATCAAAGCTATCAGTTCTTTTGTTGTTACTGCTTTGACACACTATCCGTTCTGTGGTCCATCCATCCATCCATTTTCCACCGCTTATCCAGGGTCGGGTCGCGGAGGCAGCAGGTCCAGCAGGCTGACCCAGGCTTCTCTCTCACCCGCAACATCTACCAGCTCATTCTGGGAGATCCTGAGGCGTTCCCAGGCCAGCTGGGAGATATAATCCCTCCAGCGTGTTCTGGGTCTTCCCCGGGACCTCCTACCAGTTGGACGTGCCTGGAAAACCTCTAAAGGGAGGCGTCCTGGAGGCATCCTAATTAGATGCCCGAACCACCTCAGCTGACTCCTTTCGACACGAAGGAGTAGCGGCTCGACTTCAAGCTCCCTCCTGATGTCCGAGCTCCTTACCCTATCTCTAAGGCTGAGCCCGGCCACTCTACGGAGGAAACTCATTTAGGCCGCTTGTATCCGAGACCTCGTTCTTTCGTACACGATCCAAAGTTCGTGACCATAAGTGAGGGTTGGGACGTAGACCGACCAGTAAATTGAGAGCTTCGCCTTCCGGCTCAGCTCCTTCTTCACCAAGACGGCCCGGTGCAACGCCTGCTTTACTGCTGCAGCCGCACCGATATGCCTGTCGATCTCCCGCTCCATTTTACCCTCACTCGTGAACAAGACTCCGAGATACTTGAACTCCTTCGCTTGTGGTAGGCACTCTGTCCCCACCCGGAGGGAGCAATCCCCCGGTTTCCAGCAGAGCATCATGGCCTCAGATTTCGTGGTGCTGACTCTCATCCCCGCCGCTTCACACTCGGCTGCAAAACGTCCCAGTGAATGCTGGAGGTCATGGTCCGAGGAGGCAAACAGGACCACATCATCTGCAAACAGCAGAGAGGGACCCGGTCGAAAGCCTTCTCCAAGTCCACAAAGCACATGTAGACTGGTTGGGCAAACTCCCAGGAACCCTCCAGTATCCTTGCGAGGGTAAAGAGCTGGTCCACTGTTCCTCCCCTGCCCAGCCCGCCGCCTGGTCTACATAGCACCCGACCCTGATGTCTGCCCCTGCGGGTTGTGGGTCCACAGGGTGGCTGCGCCATGTTGTTTCTTCGGGCTGAGCCCGACCGGGCCCCATGGGCGAAGGCCCGGCCACCAGACGCTCGCCTCCCAGGTCTGGCTCCGGGAGGGTGCCCCGGTTTCCCTAGTCCGGGCGAGGTAGCTTCATTCCTAGGGCAGCTATTCATCAGGGTTTTTGAACCGCTCTTAGTCTGTTCTGTGGTGTCTGTGTTTATTTTGGCAGAAACGAGCACTAAGTTTTATCGAGCCAAAAAAATAAACTAAGGGTAAGGCAAATAAACTGTAGGGGGGCTCCTACAGCCAAGGCCTGGGGTAGACTTCAGGTGCATTATAGAAGAAATGCTGTATTTGCCAATAAAGTTGGAGCAGACAAAAACATGGCTGACGCAATAATGTTATTGAAAAGTGTTTTATTTATTTATTTATATATATATATATATATATATATATATATATATATATATATATATATATATATATATATATATATATATATATATATATATATATATATCTTTATCAAATTAGGGTTGATATAAACTCCTTTCATCTATCTATAATCTATAAATGGCGGTTAATTAACAGCAACATGTTCCACAGAACCTCTGGCATGCAACGCTAACAAGAGTTCTCATCGGAGGACAGTTTTATTGCGATGATCTTGGATTCATATTAGAATAATAATTGAATTACTTCCCCGAAAAGTGCTGGCATTTTACAGCCGCTGTGGACTCCAGAATGTTAATGAAAATCTCACGGTGTGTTTTATTCACCTCACATTAGTAATTGGACACAGTGACACTTTTGAACGGGCTGCTTTGGGGTTAAAAGCACACATCCATCACATGCCGCTCACCCTTACATACCAGAAACAACACTTATGTCATCGTCTAGCTGCAACCTGCTCTCGCGGATCGCTCTTTTCCTTTGCAACTTGCCGTGGGGAGGTCAAAGGTCAGACTCGGCTCCAGAACAGCCGGTGGAGAGTCAGTATCCTGCTCGAGGACATTTCATTCAGCAAGGACGCCAGATTGATGAATTTGAGTTCTCGGTTGAAGGACGTTCGCCCAGTCTCACCCTACCATCTCTGCCAACATGCATGTTGTCACAGTCCTGTCTTCAGTGAGACACTCAGACACAGTGTTCTGATCAGAACTAGCAGCAAACAACAACAACCGTAGATCCGATTTATTCTCTCATCTGTACGTCCCCCCCCAGCCCCTCCCCTTCCTGCTGACGGTGATGTGTTCTCGCACCACTGGACTCCTCCAGGTCTCAGGGTCGAGTGAGCATGTCGGCTCTGAGACGCTCCCCTCATACTGAACCGGTCAGCGAGCTGTTTTTCACCAGAGCTGTTAGAAACCACCCCCATGGCTCCTCCACAGACCCAGTTCTGCCAGTTACAACCTCTGCTGGTCGCCAGGGGTTCAGGGTCGCAGCTACCAGCAGTGCTGCAGGGATTTATTTATTTCTTCTTCCTCTTCTCAGTACTCTGAAGCGGTTGACACTGGTTCACATTGTGGCCTGGTTGTCACTCCGGCAGATCCCCGTGAGCGCTGCGGAGCGGGTGGGCGTGAGCAAAAGCGAGATCACAGCCCCGCACGGGGTGATTCCCCCTTTCACTTTGTTCACATCAATGGTGAAGGAGAAGCAGGGCAAAATAGAGGAGGGGAAGAGCGAGAGGGGTAGGTGGGGGGGCAACAAAGGCCAAGAGAAAGGAACACAGGGGAACGGAGGAGGGGCGATGAGGGCACAGAGTGGCAGCTTTTGTCCGAGGCCGATGAATGAAATCTTTATTTCTGAGGCAGAGGAGACGAGGCTGCTCTCACACGTCCTTTTTCTCACTCACTTTAACTTATAGTCATCCTCCCTTTATTCTGTCCTTCTTCCCCTCTGTCTCTCCGCCTTCCCTCTCTCCCTCCTTTTCCATCCTCTCTCTACTCAGCCCCCTGGTGGAGGTGAGGGAGCGCTTCCTCTCTCTCCACCTCCTGCTTTTCCTCATTCTTTGCCTCTGGAAAAAAACCAGGAAATTACAAAAAAAAACATCTCCCTTGCTGGACTTGAACAGCTCATTGTTGAGTTAAAGTGCTGACATACTGCTGCTGATGGAGATTTTGGCTAATGGGCAAATAGCAGGCTTAAACAGACACACACACACGAATGACACTAAGTCTAAATGAGTTATTCCATTAAAGAATTTTCTCATTTTCTATCTTTGACATTCAATCTTATTTACGTCAGCACTATTCTGATGAGATAGGATTCGACTGAAGAGGTCCTATAATTAGATTATTTTTTTCTTCAGGTGGTTAATTGTAGCAGCAGCCCACTAGAATAGATGTGCCTCAAGATATTTAACATGTATTTATTACACGAAGATCTTGTGCGGAGCTGAAAGCAAGAGATCAGAGGAATTGACGGTTTGCCCTCAACGGTGCGTTTGTGTGCACGCTGGACAATTTCTTTGTGGTTCTCCTCAACTCCTCAATGCTGTTTGTCCTGGCCCGCCGCTAGATGAATTCTCACCCTGTGGTTGGGGGATAGAAAGTCACGCTTGAATAACTGTGAAGTAAAAACAGGATCATTAGTATGACATAATGCACACTTGGCGGCCCCGTGGTGACCTCCAGTGACCTCTGTGGTGATGTGTTTGAGCTTTTTGTGAAGTTCCTCCACTGCAGCAAGCCTGTGAATATCCACACCAATACACCATGAATACAGGATTACTTTTTCTCCTTCTCTTTGTGTTTTCACATTTCCTTTACTTCTTTAGAGGAGCAGACACTTAATGTACTGAGATGGACGAGATGCAGGAAGGTTGTTGTGAGTGTAAACGGGCTCCCTCCCTCTTGTAAGCAAGAGGGAGGGAAAAGAGAGACGGATGGACATGCAGATAAAGACGGTGGTGTGAAGAAATGTGGATGAGGAGCAGGACGGATCCACCGAGAGGGAGGGAGGGAGGGAGGGAGAGACAGATCCCAGAGGGGATCTAGAAAAGGAAGGGTGCAGGGAGCAAGCAAGGAGTCGAACAAAGGCCCATTTCTGCACTAGTCTCCTCCAGCAGTCATCTCAGTTATGTTCGAGTGAGAACACCATTCCTTATGACTCTGGCCGCCTTACAGCGCGCTGACGCAGCAGCTTTTGACACAGTGATTTTCAACAGTGATTTCTTTCATCACGCTGTTGTGGAAAAGGCGGACGATTCACTGTTTCAGGTAAACTCTTGTGGCGTAGCAGTGTAGCTCCAGAGGAGACTTTCCCGTCACTCAGACTTTGGTTGCTTTTGCGCTCCGAACCAAAGCCGCTGAGTGGTTCCAGAGGGTGCTTCCCGTATGAGCACAATTTCCTGGATGCAACATTTATTAATAGTGGCCTCTTCTGCGTCTCTTCTGTGCTGTACAGGAAACACATGACATGGAGAGGAGAGAGCCTATAACCTTTGATCTTTGCCAGGCCTATTTTAGCTTGTTGTGATGTCATTTATTGGCGCATCTTCAAATGCTTCATATCTCGAAAATCTGTACAATGTAAGATTAAAAATAGTTGATAAAAGTATAGAAATTTAACAAAATAAACACACAAATTATGAACAAACGCATCATATTTAAAGAGCTGCTTGTTGCACCATTCCTCGGGCGCCACCGCACATTGTGTGCTTGAGGAGACGCGAAGACGGGAGACACATGCGAATCATACTTGCGTATGTGACATGGATGATGATGATGATTGATGGATGTTAGGCCGTTTGGTTTGGACTTGAGCCAGCAGAACAACTGACGAAGGCCTCACCCGTTGCCGGTGGAAGGTGTGGGGTGAATGCGATACGTTTCCCAGTTGTTGCACTTCCCACCTGTCTCTCTTGGCACACCCAGTCTGCGGTGGTCCTGCCGGGGGTTTCCCCCCACCACGTCCCCCTGAATGTACTTTAACACCTGCTCTCGACCCCTGTCCGACCAGAACCAGAAATTACTCAAATGAACTTAAATCGGGAAGTGGGCTCGCTTTGCAGAAGGTTCCGTCCCCCAGAGTGTGTCGCACTGGTATCTGCAAATGCAGGACGTGACGAATGGAGAATGTCATTCCAAACTTTACCCCTGACCAGCAGCAAGTGTGCATTTTATTACCACCAATATGTATGTGGCTCTATGAATTCCAATCCTTTGGTCCGACAAACAGGCAAGAACTGTGTCGTTTAAAGCAATGGGGTGAGCCTCATCTCCTGTAACCCTAACCATAACACCGGCTCCAGCTGTATCCCCAGCTGTTTGCGGGAAGGGGAGGTCTAGTGGGTGCAGTCAGATTGGCATTTGCAATGTGGTGCGTTATGACTGGGCGTGGACGCCTCTCAAAAAAAAAAAGGGTCTCAACTGAGAGTGGGACTCAGTGCTTAGCTGTCTCACACCCTGGAAATAGCTGCTTCCCTAAAGTGTCAATTCAGAGAGGGATGACTTTTTATTTTTTTAAGAGAGGGGACTTCCAGGCTCCTTTCCTAACACTTAGAGTGACGAGAGGCTAGAGGCATTCTGTACATTCAGGGAACTTTCCAGGGCCGGAGGTTACTGCCAACTAAATATGGACGCATAGCTCTTATTGGCTGGTAGTTCATCTTCTTGAGCAGCCACTATCATCTTTGGATGGAAGCCCTACGTTTGGCAAATCTTTTCATTTCCTTACTTGATCTGCATTCCAACTAATAAAATAAACAAAATATTATACATACATATACACACATATATATATATATATATATATATATATATATATATATATATATATATATATATATATATATATATATATATATATATATATATATATATATATATATACGCATGCATGCATGCCATCCTATCCACTCTCTCATCTGCTCCCTCCAGCTTGTCCTCAGACCCCCCTTCATTCTCTCCAGCTGCTTAGTTAGGCCTTGTGATGAGCAGTTATTAATTGCACTCTCTAATGAAATGAGCTTTCAGCCGGCCACTAGCTGACTGTGTGTGTTGATGTTCATTTTGCAGAAATCCTCTTCAAGTATGACCAGAGTTAATGGTTTCTCTGGGTATTCATTCTTCGTGGAAGCTGACCATGTCGTCGGCCTCTTTTTAGTTCCGCCAGGTGGAGCGAGCTTTAGTTTATCCCGTCTGATTCGCTCGCACCGACCTTCCAGCCCGGTCGAAGTTAATGTTTCACTCATCCACCACTTCCTGAAACAAACTCAGGAGGGGTTATCCCTTTTCTTAACATCAAAACTGCAGAAATGTTGTCATTTGTCCAAGTGTGTTTAGCCTTCCTGCTACTGTTTAGTCGTGTGGCTCCTTTGATCATAACTGATTTGTGTCTGGACAAACTCTTCCAAATCTTCCATTTACTTCTGGCAATGTTTACTGTAGGGAACATTTTCTGCATGACTCCATGTGGTCCATTTCCTTCCTCAGTACTTTGTTCCCTTTGAACCGAGTCATTACTGCTGCTGTGAAATACCATATAAAGCAGGGCTTTTTATACCAACATAGTGCGATACTGTACGTAAGACAAATATGTCTGAGCTGCTGTTGATTCAAAATGAATGGTCAATTTGAGAATCAATACAATATCAGAAAAACATAATATATTGATACTCAAGTGCATCTATAAACCTTAATTTAATATAACCATATTTGAATGTCACCAAAATTCATGATTATAGTCTTCTAGTTTGATGTTGGGCAGAATTGAGCTACAACCACAAAGACTGACTGATAGGCCAAAACACCTGTCAATTATTCAAATATCGCCCAATCATTGCTCTTTTTGGGACTTCATATCCTCTCAATTAAATACTTGTTTAAATCATACAGTTTATTGTATGACATTCTGACTTCTTGTGAATGACATGTTGTGATTGTGTTTTTAAGATGAAGGGATTCTGTCACTTTCATAAAAAGAGAGTGACTTTGATTAGAACCTGATCTTAAAATATTTTCATATTGGTTTAGTTTCTGCTTGGTGATTGGCTCAGAGACACTGCATGTCCAACATGTTTACTGTTTAACAGGAATAAAAGTTCTTGAGAGGTTCTATCTTCTATCTCTTCCACCCCCCCCAGTGGAACAGTTGGTGCTGACTGTGTTTCTTTGAAGCACAGTGTCTCATAAATATGAGCGTGTGAATATTTAATAAACACTGCTCAGGAAGGTGGGAGACGTCGTCGTTCAGCCTGTCAGCTCATTGCTGAGAGAGAGACGGATAGCTGTGCTTTAAGGGGCTCTAACGCACACTTACTGTCTGTAAGAGAAGCTTCCTCTCATCACATTATGATCCCCAAGAGGGAAGATACATGGACTACTCATAGTAACATTACTTGGGCGTGGCAGCGAGGGTCATCAGAAGAGTGGGGACACCTGTGCTCGTTAGCGGCAACGACCAGGTTGGACTGGTGACAAGATCACGGTTTGGTTCTGTTTTGTGGAAGTAAATAAACCCGTTTTCTGTTAAACCCACAAAGTGTGTGTGTGTGTGTGTGTGTGTGTGTGTGTGTGTGTGTGTGTGTGTGTGTGTGTGTGTGTGTGTGTGTGTGTGTGTGTGTGTGTGTGTGTGTGTGTGTGTGTGTGTGTGTGTGTGTGTGTGTGTGTGTGTGTGTGTGTGTGTGTGTGTGTGTGTGTGTGTGTGTGTGTGTGTGTGTGTGTGTGTGTGTGTGTGTGTGTGTGTGTGTGTGTGTGTGTGTGTGTGTGTGTGTGTGTGTGTGTGTGTGAATCCCCTGGAGTATTTCCCTTCCTCTACAATGTGGTTGGTGTGTTTGTGAGGAAACAAATTAATGGAGGCTAAGTGGAAGCTATCGCCCTTTGAACTTTAGGGGTCAGGTATCTGAGGTCCTCTCAAATCCCCATGGAACACACACAATTATTGTATCTGCCCCCCTATCAATCAGTCATTACTCTCTTGTCAAATAGACTATGCTGATGGCTCGACCGAATTTCTGAATCAAGCGTTTGAGATACTTGATCCAGCAATTGTTGTGCCATGATAATTGACAGCTGTGTGTCGTCCAGCATGATTCATAGTGGCAAATGGTCTCCGCACCGCACCGTTGGGTAGATTTTGTCCCCATTACGTGTTGAAAACCAGCTCATTATTGACCTTTTCATGAGGTGGAAAACTTGATATAATACCTGATTGACTGACTGATCCTGGTTCAGTATTGTATTGGAATGTATCAGGCACTCGTTTGTGGAGCCCACAAATGTGCTAAAAGGATTAGTGCATGAATGGAATAGTTTATTTATGGATATTTATGTAATTTGAATAATTAAGTTTTTCCTGTGCTATAAAGCAAAAAAGGCCTTTTATTTGTGGTTCCAGCACCTAAAATGTGAGGATGTCCTGCTTTTCTTTCTTTTAAACCATTGTTATTTTAATGTTTGTTATTTAAAAGGTTTTTTAGACAAAACTTGTGTTTTGGGAAATTGTGAAAGGCATTATAATCTTTTTTGTTTAATTATTTTATAAGATAATTGAGAGAATAATCAATGAAACTAATGTTGAGTTCCCGCACAAGTAGACATGTGAGAGTACAAGATCGTAGAAGTAATACTACATGTGTTGTGTACTGTTAGTATTTTCATCCAAATCCTTCCAGTAAACGTGAGACATGCTGTCTGATAAAATATTGACTTTAAAAACATACGCATGAGATGATCTATCATCATGGAGACCGAGGCTGTGCTGTAAAAAAAAGTGTGTGAGGCCTCTTGTCGTCTGCTGCTCTGTAATCTGCTACAGTATGTTGAGGCAGCTGGAACACACACACACACACACACACACAGAAGGCTGCATGACACATGTGTGACAGTCAAACATTCATGTTTGAACTTTAGCTTCAACAACCATGCAGCTTTGGAGAAGAAAAAAAAAAAAAAACACAGCTGAGTAATAAAAACACGCCTCCTTTTTTTCTAATTTCCTTCTCAGACACACCCACTCGCTCTAGTGAAACACATGCTTCTGGCTCTGGCAGTGACATCACCCGCCTTGTGGTCAAAGTCCAGTTCCTCTATCCGGCTTTGAGTTACTGCTAACGCTTCGCCGCGCTCAGAGCTACCTTAACCACCGGCACACACACACACACAGACCCACCCACACTCAGCAAAGAGAAGAAAAGAAGCGAGCGAGAGAGAGATGAGGGATTATCTGCGTGATTAAGGATGGCTCTTCTTTGACAGCCCTGGATCCTGCGTGCCGTGCTGATCAACTGCAGCCTCCAGACTCTTCCTCCTCCTTCTTCTCCTTTACCTCTTTCCTCTAATTTCACACCTTTTCTTACCAGTTTCCTGTACTTTCCCTCAGCTTTTCGCCCTCATTGTTTCCCCGTGCCCCATCTCTCTTCCTCTCTTTTCTTTGAGAGGGAGGGAGGGAGGGAGGGAGGTATGAGCTCCACGGCTGCTTACAGGCAGTTCCTCCAGGATCTGGAGGAGAAAAGAGGTCGGTGCCCACTCTAACCCTCTTACACCTGTCGTTCACAAGTATTCCTGCAGTAATGATTTAAAAACAAACCGTTTTCAAGGTGTTTAAAATGTCTCCTCAAGTGGGATCTAATCTTATATTATCTCTGTGTGAAAGGGTTGTCGCGTGATATCAGGAGAGAGTGACATGTTGCTCGTGTGGATTGCTCACCAGTGCTGACAATCCACCATGGGTTGGGCCCTTTAAATAGGTGTCATACCTGCTCTCCTGGGCAGTGCCGATTGTGAGCCACAGAACAGTGAAAAGGAGGGTGGGTCAGGTGGCGTTCAGGAACAGGCCGCTTGGCTTCAGCAGCTGTTGTCACAGCAGTCAGCCGAGCGGGTCGGGGTCAAGTTCTTCTTCTATCATCTATTAAACATTTCAACATGTTTCACAGCGTTACTATTTAACGCAGCAGTTTTGAATAGTCCTGCTCGTGTTTCCACTGAAACTAGAGTCAAACCCTTGAGGAGGCCAGATGGCACCCTACATTTTTGGTTCCAATGCCACGGTGTTTCATTTTGACACTTCACCATTTTTATAGAAATTGTTTAATTGCGACACAGGTTTCTGGGTAGTAACTTTCCATTTCAGGGTAAATGTTATTAGGATTGCCTGATCTTGAAAGTGGTAGTGGAGGAAGAAGAGTTTCAGACGGGCTTGAAGTTGAGAGCATAGCACAGTTTACAGCTGCGGTGACTCTGTACCTTCACTTTCTGCTGTGGAGTTTCAAGATGTGGATTTTGGCGGGTGAATTACTTTCACCTGCTCAGTTTCCAGCATTGTCATAAAGAGTGGGCCATGCATCATCTTTGTATTTTCATCAGACTGACGATGATGAGTCTGTGATCAAAGCAACTGTATCTACATTGCGTTTTCATTTTTCAAACGTGTGTGTGTGGAGTTAGAAGGTAAAACAGGACGCTTCCTTATTATGGTCTTTGCAGCGTGTCTGCTCCTCACCTACCCCTTTTCCTCTCCATGCAAACGTGCATTATTTTAGCATGAATGGGAAGTGGACACTCACTGCTTTGTTTTGTTTTCTGTCTGTTTGCCACCAAACCTTTTCTAGGGCCTCTGTCAAGTAGTTTTTCATCCGGCCACACCTGCTGCTACTTGTGGTTTGGTGATATTATGTGGCACAGTGCCCTCCTCCTCCTCCAGCAGCTGCTGCTGCATCTGAGGCCTCACACCAGCAGACGTCAGGCTGTGTTAGAATCACATGCAATCTCCTTATAACCCCTCGAATTACAGCCACGTTTCAGCTTCTTATCCACTTTAGAAGTCATCAGGGAAACGTAATTCATTTCACCAACATATGTGCAAACACATTCAGCCATTTTTAGGATCAAATAATTACAGAAGCCTGGTATTGTGGAAGCTGATGTGCAACTTATTTACCCTCCTTTAAGTGTTGTCGTGCAGAATAAAGTTGTCATAGCACCATTGACTCTAATGTCGTGCCGCTGTTTGCCTCGTGGTGCTTAGAGCTGTCTGAGCGGCCGCAGCCCCTCTGCCATCTGCATCTCTACCCTGGGGTTTATCCTCAGGTAGGGGGCCGCCTGTTTCCACCCTTTGAAACGACTTAAGAAATGCACCTCTCTGGTCGCCATGTTTCAGAAGGCGTTGCCTGAGACTAATAGTCTGACAAATAGCTGTGTGACAGACAGACAGCGGGAGAGGGAGAGACCGGGTTTAAGGCCTTGGCTGTCCGAAGCGTTTGGTCAACAGTTTGTTTAAGGCGGAGTAGCTGTCAGCTTCTATTCATATCCCTCATAAAGAGCTCACTCTCTCTACCTGTTCACTGCATCATGTGACGTGTGCCGCCACCTCTCAGGCTTGAGTCACGTCGGCAGTGTTTCATGCGTCAGTTCACTACGGATGCAGCTCCATTTTTTTAGTAATCAAGTATTCTACAGATTATTTCATCTGTTTATTGAGTTACTGGATATAAATTCTTTATTTCTTTCTTTCTTATTTTCTTTCTTAAGGAGCAATTGTAAATGTAACTAAAGGCAAACTTTGTTAACGTTAGCTCTCTCTCTCTCTCTCGCTCTCTCTCTCGCTCTCTCTCTCTCTGTGTGTGTGCGTCTTCTGTTTACCTTTATGTTTCTGTGTCAATGCCCCTGTGCTGACCACAGGGTCACGTTTTCAAGTTCATGAACCGAGGCATTGTTTTCTGCCTCATTGTCACATACCATTTATGATGAACAGCTCCTTCCGCCACCTGAAGGTTAATCAAGCAACCTTTATGATAAATGAAGTAATTCGTCTTGGATAATAGCCAGACATTCTCAAATATGAGGCGCTTGCTGTTTTCATTCTCTGCAATATAAATATGTTGCTTGGTCAGAAAAAAAAAAAAAATTTCAGACTTTATCTTGGACCCTTGGGTACTTTCTCATTCCATAGACTAAACAATCAACGAATCAAAATGTGTGATTGTTCCTCATTTCATAAATTCTCTTGTGACCACCTATATTGTATCTCTGTTCTAATTATTTGACTTTATGAATGGAGAGAATGTGTGTGCGTGCGTGCGGGAGAGACGGTGAGTCATCCATTAAGGAGGTGTGTATATATGCTCTTTATTTATGCGTTTCCTGCGCAGCTCAGACTTCCTCCTTGCTGCTTATATCCACTGTGACCTACCATGCCCAGCTTTGAATCACTCCCTCCTGCATTGACTCATCCTCATTGTCATACGCTGAAAATTATTTTGAGGCACCTTTTTAAACAAATATTTTAATGGGGGTAACCCTAACCCTTTTCCTTTTCGCTCTTGTTGTTATTTTTTATCCTGTTAGGGATGTAAGCCACGTGGTTCAGGTGACCAAAATGAGTATTCAAGTCCCAAACTCGGGAGTGTGTGCCATGCGGTGTAGACGTCAGTGGACCGAACCCTCGGCCATCATTACGCTCAACATAGAGGAGACCTTTTGTATTTTCTCACAGCAGCCGCTCCCAGGCAGTGAAACACACTAAGCCGACATGTGTGGCTCAGTTTATAATAATCCAGTCATATGAGTGGTGTTTAACTTTTCTGTTTAACCTAACATTAACTCCTTTGTTGCCCCTGCTGTCATAGGTTTGTCATGGGTATGAAGTCGTTTGAGCAGTGGATTAACTGGGATTGGAGGGATGAGCATGTGGATTATTACATTCCAAGTTATTTGACTTTTATCTTTGCCTTGATGCAGAAAAGAAAAACACAAACATCTCAACATGTTTTTCTAAACAGTGCAATGGCATCTGAGCGTGGCCGCGCTGGAGTGGCGCCGCCTCGATTCGCAGAGACGTCCTCAGCGGGTGGGACGTGCCTGGACGTGTGTGCTTCTAAGGCGAGGCGAGGGTTAGGACGAAGCGCCTCAAGTAATTACCTTGTTTGGACGGTTAGGCCACCTGAGTGGCAGGTTGGGACAGCTGGCTGACGAGCGCATGTGCTGCTGCACAGCAGGCGGATGGAGGCGGCGTGTGAGTGCCCATCAGTTAACTTGGGTCACCGATCCTCGACTTGCACAGACGCACCAATACGCCTATTTCATGCCTGATGTTGAACTACAGATTTGATCTGAGGCAATTCCATCTCCAAAATCCTCCTGAGTTCGCTGACAAAACCGGCCGTCGAACTGTGCGGCTTCCTGAGGGGGGGGGGGGGGGTGTGTGTGTGTGTGTGTGTGTGTGTGTGTGTAACATTGTCTCGGCTTCAATGCTTCAATTGCTAGCAATGGCTTTACCAGACTCTGGGGGTGAAACCACTGTACGGGGTAAAGGTTCCTAAATGTCCTAAAATAACGCAACGTTTGAGAACCCATTAGTCAAGAAGCCATCGTTGGAGACGGCCTTTCTGGAATTTCATGTTTGTCATTGGGCAAAACTAGTGAAGGCCATTTAAGTTCAATTCTATTTTTATTCATTATTAGATAATTGCATTGCACATTTGACTCGGTGTGTGTTTAATCTTTTAAAAGCGTGTTGAAATTCACTGCTTTATTATCCAAGTAACTGCTCATTGAGAGAACGGGACCACAAATCCACTAATTGTGTTGGTGAAAAAAAGAAGATGCCTGCAACATAAAGCCATTTCTGAGTTTGCCAAATTAAGTCATTTGTGTCACGAATTCATAACAAATGTGAAACCAAGTGCTCTCAGGTGAACCTGTCCCCTTTGTCGCCGCTCACCTCTTAAAGCCTGTTAAACACTGATAGTTTGCTCCTGAGAACAAACCTGCAGCAGCATTACATTGTTCAGTGTCACGAGCAGACGATGGCCGTCTGAACTTCAAAGCCCGTTGATCAGGTTACATAAACGTCTGGAGGCTGTTTGTTTCCACGGTGAAATGAGACCAGCTCGGCTGCCACAAATAGTCCGGGGGAGGAGTCACCGCAGGAACCTGCATTTAACCTGGAAGCCTCCCAACCATCTCACCTCGCGTCATTGTTAAGATTGATAATTATTTTAACATCGCATCATATCCCCAATCACAGTGGGCCTAGCCTCGATGAATGAAGGTAGAATAGTTGGTAACGATGGCGTAGTTAGGCAACTGCTTGCGGTTAGCTTGTCAGTAGCTTGTCAGTCACTTTAACGTGCAATATTACGGGTCCGCACGTTGAGCACAGCCTGCGTGCGTCCTCGAAGCTCTCTCGCCGCCTGCAGAGGCTCGTGCCACGATGCGAAGCGCGAGTATAATCAAAGCTTTAAGGTGGGCTGAACTTTAAGGCGGACCTTTTATGTGACAAGCAGCTTTTCTGAGTTGATTTATTTCTAATATTGGCTGTTGAACTGATAGCACGGTTAATAATTAACATCCCTGCTGGAAAGAGCTATGCTCTGTTTGTATCAGGAAAACACAACGTTAAAATTTCAGCATCAAAGTCTCAGAACTGTAGCGGTATTTGTAAGTATTCTCGTCGGTAATCGGTATCGGCAAGTACTCAAATGTTAATACTTGTACTTGGTGGTACTGGTGCATACGTAGTATTGTGTACATTCTGACTTGATCCTCAAATGCTGTGGCGATGAGGCCAAACTTCCACGGCACTAAAGCACAGCTGCCCGTTTGAGAAGTAGCAATAACACGGCCGGCCATCCAATCCCACGCGGGAAGCAGCAGCACACGCGTCAGATATCCCGTTCTTTGAAATAGCTCCCAGTAGATGTGACCTGGGTGCTACAATGGAGAAACCGGCCTGAGTGGACGGAGCCGCTCATGCTAATGATGGAATTTTCATGAGTAAAGTTTATTTTAGGAGGATAAACGGAGCAGATGGGTTCTGTATCGGTGTGTGTGAAGAAGTAGCTGCTTGCAGGGACTGGACCAAAGCACCGAGACATTTCAGATCCCGCCTTGGGGAAAATCCCATGTGAGTGTCTGAGACCGAAACCCAAACTGACGACACTCTTAGCCTCCTTAAGAATATCTCCTTCATGATATCATGAATCAGTTTGGTCTCAAACTCGCTGTTAAATAATTGCAGTTCCTGCTGTCAAGAGTTGTTGAAAATGAAGTCATGTTCAGCTCATCATTACTATTTTTCTTTTGTTATGTTTCTGGGTCACCCTGCCACCCGATGTCACCAGCACGCTGACACATTTCCAGTAGCTGTCACCCAGATGTGTTGAGCATGATAAGCGCTCTCTTGAGTTTATCAGTATGGAGGCAGCGGGGGGCGGCCTCGCCCATTTGCCTCTCTGGCGTAAACCCATGCGAGTATATGTGCCACAGCAGTCATCATTTCACCTCTCGGAGCGCCCCCAGAATGCTGCGGGTCGGGGCTGCAGCGCCCCCATAGGATGGATAGTTGTTTAGGATCCAGATCAAAAGGAAATATTACAGAAATGCCGCAATTTATAGCCAGACAAACGAACATCCTTCTAGTCTGTCTTGAGGAACACGTTTTATTGTGGCCACACGCGAACATTTTGTTCACACTTAATCGCCACCTCTCCTCTCCACTCATGGACTGTCCTTACAGCTTTGACTCTCTCCACCCTGCACTGACAGGGCTATAATCACACAGAGTACAGTTTGTGCTTGTAATTAGTGTGTGTGTGTGTGTGTGTGTGTCTGTGTGTCTGCAGGGTGTAGGCGATGGAACAAGGCGGAGATGGGATAGGAGTGAAGATAGAATTAGCACAGCAGTTTTGGGCTTCGAAAGAGTTGTTACCCACACTACCACAAGTTCAAACCCCTGTTCTGCCCCATCACAACAGATATTATGCAGCATATGTCCTAAAAATGAAAAGTGGCCATTTTTTCAATGCGTATATTCACTTGCCCGAGAGTGGGATGAGTAGATTGATGCCACTCTTGTGTCTTTACAGTAAATGTGAAGCTATAGCCAGGCGACGGTTAGCTTAGCATAACGACTGGAAATGTAGAAACCCTCCCTGCTAACCCTCCAAAAAAAAATAAATAATAATCACAATGTGTCTTTTGTATACTACGGCGTTCATTCCGGGTTTTAAACAAAACAAGATGCAAAGTGTTCGTGGAGCCTCTCTAGCCCAACACAAAAAGCCCGCCAACACCCACTATAACCGCTCTGCCCCTCGCAAAAAAAGTTAAAAACTGAATTTCCAAGTTCTCTCCTTCCTTCGGCTTACACCCAGTAAAAGTTTTCACATTTCATGATTGTGTATTTCCACAGTGTAGGCTTGATAAGAGAACAATGTATCTGAGTTTACCAAGCCGACATCAACATCCTCCTACACTGTTACTCATTCAAAGCTTGAAATCCCCCCCCACCCTGGCAGAGCCGCGACAGAGAATTTAAAGGTCAAGACACAACGGAGTTGGTTTAAAAAATGTCAAAGCACTTCAGCTCGTTGGGTTTCAGGTTGTGCTCTTTCTGTGGCGTCACCATTGGCTTTCGGGTCCAACTGTAGTGTGATGAATATTCCAGCTGCTGGTCCATCCTGTTCCTCTGAGGGAAATATGATGAGCTCAGCACCAATCCTGGATGGAAATGTCTCGAGCTTGCTAACCTGGAGTTAATACGGTTTTCCAGGTTCTCCGCTGCCAAGATTGAATTCCTCTGATTCAGATGTATTAGGGAACCAGCCATATTCCCGGCTTCTCTTGAGTGAATGCAGCAATGGGCCCTTTGTCCTCGTTCCCTGCAGGCCTTTTCTGCATTCACCTGTCCGGAATGCTTTATCAGCCTTTATCACAACGTTTGCAAATTACAGACCACTTATCTGTTCTCCAGGCTCACACGTGGCTCAACATTTATACAAGATTCACACGCTTCTACCTGAGTTTGTGAGTGCATGCCAGTCACGAGTGCATGAACCTGAAACTGTAAAGAGATAATGAATGTATCAGAGAACATGAAACAAACTCTGGATTCCCTAAAAAAAAAGTTATTTAATTTTATTGTCAATTTGAATAACTTTTTTTAGGAATAAGTGTACGGTGGTTTATTGCTGAACAACACCAGCTTCTCTCGGTCCTTCCCTCGTCAGTCAGTGAACTGCCTGATAAAACTCACTTTTACTTGTTAATGATTTACGACCTCTGGAACCGGGAACGAGAGGGCGGACCGGACGAGACTCTTCTTCTTGGCTGTCTTGAATCAGAGTTCCTGTTCCCCAAAACCGCTTTTTACTGTTAAATAAATGAATGAAAACGTGCCATCTTTGTCCCTGTGACATGTGGTGGTTTTAAATGGACATTTCCCAACTAGATTTATTAAGAAAACAATCTTTCATTGTTCTGCTGCTGCAGCAGGAGATTTTTAGTCAGATGTGCTACACATTCAGGGCATTATTGTAGCAGCAAGCTGGTATTGTAAAGATATAGTGGGGTAACCTGAGTAGAGAATGTAGTCACCCTCTGGACGGGTCCTTGCAGAAGTGTAGGGTCCTCTCCCGTTTTGTCAAACATTAAGCCAATACGTCAAGTTTAATCAATAATACTATACATTTAATGTTATGAATATATATATATATATATATATATTTTCATAACATTAAATGTATATGTAAATGTGTATATATGCGTGAGTACGGAGCGTGAACATAATGAAAAGGTCTTTTGCGGAGCAACACAGGACCGTTTAGTGAGAGAGAAAGGGAAGCTTCATCCTGTCTCTGAACGATCACGCCGCCCCTCTCCTCTTCTTTCATGGTCAGTCCTGGCGGTCTTTGACTTCCCCTCTGCCTTTTAGTCACTAAGACACACACACACACAAATAGTCCGCACAAACACGCACAATTACAGATAAATACTAATCCCTGTGAGCCTCTGGACCCATAAAACAAGAGTGAAAGTCGGCTCTGAGCGAGGGGGAGTAATTTGTGTAGTTCATGCAGGCTACTTGATGCATTTAACAAGCTGTTCTCAGGACAGTTTTACCATCAAACCCATGAAGACATTACACGGAATGACAGCGCTGATACAAACAAGTATTTATCGGGAGATAAAACCAATTCAAAATAGTTTTTGTCCAACCAACAGTCCAAAGCCAAAGTGTCTTCAGCATAAAAAGATAAACCCTCACGTCTGAGATGGTCTTGCTCGATGGTTAAATGATGAATATGATGTCGCTGAGACCCCACTGAATGTTAATATTGACGCCATGGCAGCGAGGACGCGGCGACTCTGACAGCTGATAATTACAGCTTCTTCAGAAGCTGGGGGTCAAGTGTCCCCAATGAAAGGGCCAGGCGGGATGGTGTGTGGAGGAGGGTCCTAATTGAGAAGTGTCCATGGTAACGGGAACAGCTGCGTTTAAAATGAAGGGCCCGGTTACCGTGGTTATGTGTCGGGGACCCCTGTATTTTTGTGTACACTCTTCACATTCTTCGCTTTTTTTGTCTTTCACCCCTCTGCCTGGTCTTTTTCCATCCACTGACCTCACCATCTAAGTGTTTTACTTCTTCTTCTTCATCTTCGTCATTCTCTCATGACCCTATACATGTCTCGCTCTTCCTCACAAACACACCTCCTCCTCACCCCGTTTACCATCTCCCATTCATCCTCTGCCCTCTACATGTGTACCAAAGCAAGGCGCTAACGGGGTTTGAGGTTGAGTGCACTCCAGGCAGGAGAAGCAAAGTTGTTGCTTCGCTCTGAAGATGGCAATGCTGGTCTGTCGATCTGTCCCCCATTTTGGTCTAGACGTGTGCAGACATTCATGGTCCCCAGATGATGATGAAGACGTCTGACTTGGACCATTTTCAGATAATTGTTTCTTTATTTGCCCCAAAAAGTGAAAACTAATGCTAAGCACATTGTAACATGCTACCGAGCTAAATTAAGACGGTGAGTCACCATGCCGAACATCCGTTAGCAAAAAAGTTGACTAGCTGAAATTTTGTTTGTCAGTCTGTAGCTTCATGTCACCGGATTCCACTGGAAAGGACTCACGCTCGCAGTGTTGACTCACAGATTCAAGTTCATGTATATGACATCTTGAAGCAAATTTCTGCTACTCGTCTCTTATTCATCCAGCTAGAAACCAAAGAAGGAAGGATCAGCTTTAACTCCTGGAAGTGATCCAACAGGACAGAGCCACATTTGAAAAACTCTGGTTTGGGGGTTCACTTCTCTTTTCTCTTTATTTCTGTTTCCCTCGTCCCTCCCTGCTGCCAACCTGTGATGTTTATTGTTTCTTTTTCTTTCGCTTTCGCCCGTCTGTCAGTCTGGCTTATCTCACGAGTTGGTTCCTCTCAGACTTTGATCTTTCATCCGTCCTTAACTTACCCTCTTTGTCCAGTTCACTCACAAGATACAGTAAATACCTCACTTGCGTGTCAATCCATCTAAATAAAAACTAAATGTGCATTCCTCTCACTCGTTCATCCTCATTCTCTCTTCTCCTTCCCTCTACTGCTCATCAACTTGTGATTAACTAGGGCCCTAAAAACCAAAAGAGTTTGGACGAAGCCTCTCTTTTTCTCACGGGGTCATAAATCTTATCACACCATTCTCCTTTCCTCTTTCCTACTCTGTCCCCTCCCTCCTTTCCCACCATCCACCCATGCAGGGCTTCTCTGTGCCATTCAGCTCTTAGACTCTTCTTCTCCTCTTTAACCTCCTAGTTTGTGTGTGTTCTGTACATGTACAGGACCTAATTGAAGTGTGTCCACACACACACTCTCTCTCTCTCACTCACTCACTCACTCACGCACGCACGCGCGCGCGCTCGTGCAATTCTTGCCCTTTACCCCGAGAAGCGCTCTGACCGCAGTTAAAGCTCCAGGGGTCAACATCACTGTTTTCACGCTGCTCCTGAGCCTGATGGTCAGGTCGTAGAGGTCTTGTCGGTTTCCTGCTTCCAGTGTGTTTGTCCTGCATACAAACCAAGACAAACTCCATCATGTGAGGAATTAACCCTGACGATGTTTCTTCCAAACCAGAAACGCACTACAGTGATGGGTCGATATTCAGGCCTGAGTTTGACAGTGGAGACTGTGGTTTGCGTCCCATGTCTCATTGGCGGTTGATGTTTGTTTCCTGACCATGGGGGTGATGATCCCTTTAACCTTAACTCATTTAGAAGGATTAGGTGCAGAACTTAATAATGCCTTAAAGTCACTAAGAGGATCTGTTATTTGGGGTTCATTTTGGCAGTCTTTGTGAACCAGTGTTTCCGAGCACCAGAGTTTTAGAAAACCTGATTTTACTGCATCTCATGGTCTGAGAGTCTGCCCCGCTCATTCCTGGTTCTGGTTCTCCCGTGCCTCCCTTCCTTACAGCAAGGCCTCACAATACGGCCTGAGACCCTGTGTGGGCTCTCTGCTGGGACCGGAGCATTGAGGAGAAGCTCTGCTCCTGGAGGAGGAGTGGAACTCTCCTCCTCATTCTGGAGCTTCCGACTGCAGGTTGAAGTCGGTAGTGAAGCCGGATCGTGGTCGGCCCGTAGGGTGGCACTGATGATGAGCATTGAGAATAACTACACTGAAACAGACAAGTGGGCGTTCAGAGTTGGCTGAGCTGGCGGTTTCGTTTTCTTTCAGGTGCTGGTGAGATGATGAACTACGATCCAGGAAGTCAAGTATGAAGAATACAGTAGATCCATCAGGGTCGAGGCTTATTGACAAAAGACTGCACAGCTTAAAATGCTGTGAGAAAATAATTTACTGCTTTGCTTAGTTATCATGTCGACAATCATATTTATCTTTTATCAGAACAATAATACTCTTATTTAATTCCGGACATGTCGCTCTAATTCTTTCTTTTGTCTTCATTTTAGAGGAGCATCCAAAGCACTTCT
Source organism: Cottus gobio (assembly GCA_023566465.1). Taxonomy (NCBI): domain Eukaryota; kingdom Metazoa; phylum Chordata; class Actinopteri; order Perciformes; family Cottidae; genus Cottus; species Cottus gobio. The sequence continues at coordinate 20,640,214 of CM042231.1, read as the reverse complement.
GAGCAGCTCCAGTTGTATTTATGTCCTTATAGCTTATATTATCCCTGGTGATATCAGAAGTTATGTTGTAAAATAATCTATTTTTGGTGTTTGTCAGTGGCCCCTGCGATAAAATAGAGCGTAATGTTCACCATTCAAGTCTTTGTTCTTTTCTTCTCATTATCTCGGGTGAGAGAAAGGACAGGGGTAATTGGGCTGAGCGTCCTGAAAACTGTGTGTGTGTGTGTGTGTGTGTGTGTGTGTGTGTGTGTGTGTGTGTGTGTGTGTGTGTGTGTGTGTGTGTGTGTGTGTGTGTGTGTGTGTGTGTGTGTGTGTGTGTGTGTGTGTGTGTGTGTGTGTGTGTGTGTGTGTGTGTGTGTGTGTGTGTGTGTGTGTGTGTGTGTGTGTGTGTGTGTGTGTGTGTTCAGGCAAGTCATTTCATTTAGCGATGCAGGCTTCCAGAGCCAAAGTTGCTCTCTTGACATTTTTTGGTACCCAGTCGCCGCAGCAGGGCCCCGTGACCCAGTTTGGTTCCCAAACTTGACCTGACTTCACCTGACACACTAGCTCCTAAAGAGCCTTGCAGGCTTTTGGGAAATGTCATTACATCTGTGTTCACAGGCTGAGGAGGATCGTTAAGAGCTCTAAGCTGACCCCAAGTCTGTTTCCACATGGCTCAACTTCCCACTTTTCATCACTTGTACTCATTCTCTTCCCCCCTGGGGGTTTGTGTGTGTCTGTGTGCATCCTCAAGTCGACTCCTGTTAATCCGTCCTAGTTAGTTTGTTTCGGGGGCCACACTCCTCCTGTTTCATCCTTCCCCTCCTCTCCCTTAATCTCCTAATGTCATCTCGGGGTATCGCTGTCTGCCCGTCTCCGTCGGAGGACTCCTGTCTGCCCTGGAACGGGACCAGTGATCCGCTTAGTTCTCCTGTCAAAACACAACTCTGTTAACTGTCAGCAGAAACAGAGCCTTCCATGTGTTCGTCCCACACACACAGAGAGAGAGGGAGAGACCACAGCAGAGGGGAGATGGGAGGAAGTAAAGTTACGCAGACACTTAATGTGAATAGTTTGCCTACAAAGCATTTCTAGTATTTGTAACATTTCTAGAGCTTATTAGTTGAGACTCAACTGTTTCACTTTTCACGATTCATCAGCATATCTACGTATTCTCGGAACAATTGAGTTGAGGATTGTTCAGGAATTGTCACAGTTACCTTTTCAAAGTGAAAAAGTTGCAATGTCTTGAAATGTTGTACTTAAAAAAATATTTACTGGAAGACTAGCCAGATAAATGGTTTAAACTCGGTTGGAACAGAAGATTGTATAAAGAACAACAGGAAACGAGAAGGGACTGGAATTTGTTTTAGTTTATTAGGCTTATTTACATCAGGGACCGTGTACAAAAATCCATTACTCTAAAAAAGAGAGAAGAGATGCTTTGTACCAGATTTAGCTGCTAGCTAATTCCCATCTGCAGTCCCTGAGCAGGTGAAAAAAGATCACGGTTATAAGCTGGTAATACTTCCTAACCACTCGGCCCCCAGTACCCCCCAATAAACAGACCAGACTAAACAGCAACTTAACATTGGCTCCCATATGTTCAGCGTTCACAGCCACCTGCCTCTTCAAATAAAATAGTATTGTAATTATTACTGAATAGCAATGAAATCTATCTTTCTATAAGCTCTTCAGAATGAGAGAAAGAGATCCTTGCTGCTGTTTCAGTTGTCTGGATCGTGAGCGATTGAGCTGTCTAGCTCCTCGCTGTGTGATTAGCCATAATAATAATAACCAACTGTTTGAGGTTTGACCCAGCAGGGCCAACATCCACTGGTCTGGGTGGAGCCACACTGCGTTTGTGAGTCAAAGTTTTACTGATTGAGAGCTCATCTTGTGCCGAACATTAAACCTTTTAGGTTTATAATTATAAAAAATGAACTGGTTACCTATAATACTAGTAAATGGATGCAGACTTTACCTAAGTTAACAGATTGAAAAGTTTAACATCACACATTAAGATAAATGATGACCGAGATCTGGACCTGGTGCCAAGTGTGAGAAGAGTCTATTTTAGGAGCTGAATAAGATGTTTAACCATCAGTGCTGCAACAAATGGAGGTGAACTGAATGTGCTCCTCTGTGACTGGACCCAGTCTGTCCCCTATCTGCAGAGTGTGATACTGCAGGGGAGGGTCTTTCTCAAAGTGGCCTCCAACTTTCCCTCCAGATCTACGTCCACTATGTATCGCAGCGCTAAAAACTGTATGACCCTAGTAAACGTTTCCCAGGGAGCTCCTCTCATCCACATCCACTGTGTCCCCTGTTGCGTCTGAAGCCTCCTGTGTGCTTCAGTCTGAATGGTGCTCCAAACAGGAAGAGTTTCTGGAGAGGTCCGAGGTCACGCTGCTGCCGGGGGAGGACAGTGTGGGAGGCTGGCAGGCAGCACTGATGTGTCACGGTCACGCTGCATGCAGCTTGCGGTGGGGAGTCTCAGAATAGCTGTTTGATTCACATGCAAAAAAAGTCTTGTTGCAGCTACGTGAACATGAAAGTCCAAGGTTAGAGGGTCTCATCCTGATCCTGTTGCTCATCCTCCCCTCTGCCCGTCATCACATGTCTTTCCCGTTTCCTCCTGCTGCTCCTGTCAGAGCTGGGATGCTGCGTTGCCGCTCATGCTCACCACATAATGCACCAGTGTCAACACAAAGCAGCCGTGGAAGCACTTTAGTCTGAACTGCATACAGGCTCAAGTTTACAAGCGTGCAGCAGCAGCGTCTGAACTCATCCGTTTTCAACACTTGGTTTTTGCACATAAAAGTTGGCACCAAGTCTGGAGCTAACATTTATTTTCACTATAAGATTATTTTCATCATTTGGTCTATAAAACATTAGAAAACGATAAGAGCCCACAGTGATGTCATCTAGTGTCGACATTCTGTGACCAACAGATGTTTTGTTTATCTCCATGATGACGATTCATTCTTTGGTTAAAGATAGGGTTGGTAATCTTCTTCTAAAAAAAGGTTTTACATTGTTGTTGAAATTCTCATTACCTCCTGGCAGCAAATGAACAATGTAAAATGCTCTGACTAAAAGGAAAAAGAAGAAAATAAATCTGCTAACAGTGGATGTTGCAGGACATTAATATCCCATCCAATCATTGTTTTCGGCCTCGATGTAATAGTTGGAAGGCCTACTTGCTCGTCTATCTGCGTGTATTCTAGAGGGAGGGGCTGTTAAGGTGCGTTCACACGAACACGGCACGATTGTGCCCCGTTACTTGCGTGAGTTTACTTGCGTGAGTTTACTTACGTGAGTTTACTCGCTCGATTTTATGGGGTTCATTCGCTTTATTCGCGCCTGAAAGGGGGCGGAGCTTATCTCTGTGGCTTATCTCCGTATAAACAGTACCATTTCCGCCATCCACCATTGAACTAACCACTAGTTCTGCTCATACAGCTCTGCAGCTTGCGTTGTTGTCTGTGGGCTCGGCCTGCGGTGTGTATTTCCATACGATGATTCAGTTCATGGCTGTGTGGTACACTCACGTAATGTGAAGGCGCAGGGCAGCAAAAGTACGGCATATTTCTGTGTGTGTGTTTGTGTGTTTGGACACTTCTTTGTGTGTCAGGGTGACCTTGCCGGTGTCCTGCCTGTCTGTGTAAAAGGATGCTGACTGGGAGAAATTGTGCTGGACTGGGGGAGGGAGGGGCTAGACGGGACGGGAGACATGCCACATTTCTGCGTTAAAAACACACCAGAGAGACATTTAAGCAAACAGATGAAACTCACGGAAAAGGCTTGAATGTCCGGTTGTATCTCAATAAAAAAGGGTAATTGACGTCCCAATACAAGCAGTCAAATCCTACAACAGCCATCTTTTTTGTATCTTCTCCCTCCATCTTTCTTCTCCTCTTTCCTCCCTTCGGCGTCGGGCTCATGCCGTAGTCTGACATCATCCCCCGAGGCTTTGTTACACCCCTGCGTGCGTGTGTGCTTTTCCGGATGCAGCGTTTTCTACAGAGGGCACGTGAGATCAGACCCCTGACCTCTTGACCCTGAGAGCTGACATGCACAGAGCCAGTTCAATTCAGCTGTCGCTCCATGTGATGGGTCTGTGAACACGGGAGGAAGATGAATAGTCCTTCTTACGCATGAAAAATATCTTTAAAATATGTTTTGCGGTTGTATAGCATGTTGGGGTGGTGTAAAAAAAAAAAAGTGCGCTCAGAGGGGGAGTTTTGGGAGTACAAAAACTTGATAAGGACATGAATTGTTTTGTGTTATAAAATAACTCAAAGAAACTGTAGTCGTCGACTTGGACTGGCTGAGCCGGGGTTTGAACCACCGACCCTCTGATTGAAAGACTGACTTGCTAACCACTGAGCCACAGTCGCCCAATCAGCCACAGTCGCCCAATTAAATAAATTAATTGTGGTATTCCATTGTGAATCTGACACCGGTCTTGCTGTCACTAGTTTGTGTGAAGTCGTGCAGCCCAACACACACATGTTGGTCTCTCCTGCCCCACAGTGGCGGCTTCACACTCTCTACTTCATGTAGTATGTGATGTAGTTAAGCTGTCTGATTCCTACTAGAGAGACTTCAACACTGTAGAATGCTCCCTTTAGAAAGATTGTAACTTTATTATGCTTAGAAAAACGTTTCAGGTCATTTTTGTGGGACAGAAAGGACTCTGGATAATGTTGTTCTGTCACAAATGAGGACATTACTAACTGATCCTCAGCCGGATTAACAGCTGGCATCAGGATCACCTCTCCATTACCTCATGTTATTTGTAATTGTTCTAATTAAGAAATGACTAATGGGAAAGAAACTCATCTCTGCCCTCTAAAGCATTGCCTAAATGATGACTCTTATTGGACTATTGTCGCATTTACACGGGTTTTGATAGCGATGGTGGTTGTCTGTTGTTAGCTGCAGGTTGCTAGGACTGTTCCCCCACACGGACCCACAATGCTCCTAGAGGTGAGAGCAACTGGAAGACCCCAGCCTTCCAGTCTGCAGCCTGAATCATGCATCACCATGCTGAATCACGACGGGATGGCACGCACGCACACACCCACACACACCCACACATGCGCGCCATGATCACCTTGGTTGGATCGACCCCTCTCTGTCTGAGGCTTTTGAACACGCCGTCAGCAGACATCATTCAAAGATAGCCATGAATAAATATCACAGCCAGGGTGCATTGCTCACTCATAGCAACAGAAGTAAACACACACACACACACACACTGCTGCTGCCAAACGTGTGCGCACATACAAATGCAACACGTATGCATCCAAACACATAAAAGTTGATGTGCTGTGCTCATATACAAAATATCTCCAATGACATTTCCATTCTGAAATAGAAACACACACACACAGACACAGGAAGAAGAGCATGAGGGTATCTCCCATGTGGTTTCCCTTCAGAGAATATGAGGCAACCACACATTTCCGTCTGTTTAGTCCCATTTCATTTATTTACCGGTTTGTAACGGTGTGCTCAGCAACGGCTACAGTCTGGTTGCTTGTTTCAGAGGAATGGAATTCAGAGAGAGAGAGAGAGAGAGAGAGAGAGAATTAGCAGCGGTTATGTGCTGAAAGTGGGGAGATGCTGCAGAGAGGACGGGATTAGTTTTGTGTCGCATCCAAACAGAAGAAGTGAAAGTCTTCTGAAATTTCCTCTTGATTCAGTTGGCTGAGATTCAGAAATCTTTTGTGAAAGACTCTCCCGCTTGGACTCAACTAGTTGTGGGACTCATCGCTGTTGGCTTGTTAGCTCCCGGACATTTCTTGAGTTAATGAGAAGGAGATGGACTTTCTAACGGACCCCGATGTCATGATGCCCATCCTGGTGGTGACTTTCCACTTCTTGACAGCAGCTGGATTTTGGTTTTTCCGTCGCCGCAGGCGCCACCGGGCACCTGCTTTTGAAGCAGGTAAACTGCAGCTCACAATGTCTCCGTCCAGTTTGTCTTTTTCCTTTTCAACTGCTCGTCTCCGTCTCACGCTATGATTTATCTCCCTATCTTACCTGTAAGAGAGATTAGCGCCACTTGCTTCCTGTTTAGGCTCCACCCCTCTTCTGCTGTCTCATTTCTTTTTGTCACTTATCAGTGAAAAAGTTTGTCTCCTGTGATGGGGAGACGTCGCTTTTGTGTCTTCGTGCAGCAGGACTCGACCGCTGCATCTCATCTGCATGAGTCAGCGCAGCAGAATCTTCCATATTTGTCTCTTTTCTTAAATTTCACAAGTTATTCTATATAGTTTAGCCTCAGCGCCAATAATCTGTTTAATTAATTATGTAACTGCCTGTTTTGTACCTAAACCTTTGTGGCACAGTGTTTGCAGTGAGCTTTATACCTTTTGCTCAGCTCTTAGTAAAAATTAAGCTAGTGTTGGTTCAAATCCGGTGTTTCCTGACACTGGAAATGTATCTGAATGTATTGGGCTCAGGACATGTGTCTAATTTGATTCGAATGCAACAACCGAGCTCAGATTCAGGAGAAATGTCTGGCTGGTCCCTCGATAGTGAGAGGGCAGCGGAGGCCAAGGGATGGTGAGAGAGACAGGACTGCAGAGACGGGAAGGGAATGTGCTCAAGAGGGGAAAATATTCCAGAGAATTAAACAAAGTAGGGAGAGAAAGGTGGGATAATAATGAGAAACACAGATGATCAGAAACCTGAGAGATAATCAAAGAGGCGGTTTACTTTTTTTTCTAATTAAAGTGACCCAATGGGCCTGAAGATGGCTGATTGCATTATGCATCACTTATGGATTTGTGTGTTGGGTGGATTCATGAGGCTGTTTGAGTTTGTTCTCGGATATTTTTATTGCTTCAAAAGTCTGTCTCTCATAATGACTAATATATTGTTTTAGGTGCGTGCTTGCGTGCGTGTGTGTTCATATTTCTCACGACAGGAAGCTGTGCCTTTCACAGTGGTAGGCCAAGCATGGCAGTGGGTGTGCAGCATTACATCTGTACATTATGTGGTTTGAGTCGTGTTACCATGTAACTGATGGTGGTTCACACTTTCTTTGAAATTGCTACTCTGAGAAACTTTCCTTCGGTGGTGATTGTGGCGCTCCCTTTGGATAAAAGTCACCAAAGTCCTTTTTTCTGTTTCTTTTTTTAAACCTCCCGTTTAACTGACAGCAGGGGTCTGACGATCTGTCCCACTCGGTAGTGGTTCTGGTTCTCCCGTGCCTCCCTTCCCTCCAGCGAGGCCCAGCGATACGGCTGGTCCTCCTGCAGGGGGGCGTCGGTGTCTGCTCCCAGTGGGGTCTGGGCCGGTCTCTGCTGGAGGCCCCTCTGGAGTCTGTGCTAAAGGAGTTTCTCATGAACCTGCGTGATTTTGTCTGAATCTGCCAGAATCCAACCCGATGGCACCGATGACGGCATATAATATCTAAATAAGCAGTCTTCTCGCTGATGGTCTCTTTACCTAATACCTTTTTTATGAACCGTGTAGCATTCGGATCAGTGCACCCTGTAAGAACGTCTTGTGTATGGTGCAGTATTGATCTTCAGGAGTTTCTCAAGGTGGTGTTTTCCTTTGTGCCCACAGGAGGGCAGATTGAATGTGATCTTGAGCTGGTGACCGGTCTAACCAGGCTAACTGGACAGCTGGTTTCCTGTGTAAGTGGGATAAAGAGGGAAAGTTTGATTCTGACTAAATACTGGACGTTTAGAAAACAACTTTCTGCCTCTTGTCAGCTGATCTGCAGATCTAGAGTGACCTTGTCCTGTTTCGCAAACATTCAGCATTCAACCTTCGTAGCTCAGAGGGAGAGAATTGGAATAACAAGCGGAGGGAAAGGAAACTGAAAAAGAAAGGGAAAGTGAGAGAAGGGGAGACGACTTGACGGGACCAGCAGATGAGAAGAGGGACACTCGGAGACATCCCTCCCACGATCACAAGAAGAGAGAGAGAGAGAAAGCTGGGATGCCGGAAGAGGGGGGGATTAGACGCGACAGTGGGGGAAGTAGGGAGCGAGGGATAAGCCGCACTCTGCGTTGGTATTAGAGGCGTAAGCTCCATCTGGTATTTTTAGCGTGGACGGCCCTGTTTAGAGATGGAGAGAGAGGAGCACTTCACTCGGAGAAGGAAGGAAGAATCTAACGGATAGGAAGAAGAGGGACCCAAAAGAATGAGGGATGGAGATGAAAGATTGATGGTGGTGGTGGAGGAGCTTGTCATTCTGCGTGAGCCTGTTGTGACTAAACCATACACCTGCTGTCATATCAGCCTGTCTTCACTTCCGGACATCAGGCCAGATCACATGACCTTCACAGGCCTCAGCAGAGCTTTCTAAAGTAATAAAAGAAAGAAAGAAAAAAAAAAAAAAGCCAAACATGACAGAGCAGAATTTAATTCCAAACTGCGTCGGCGCTGTCTCCAGAGCTATTTTGAGACACTGCGATAAACAAGGGAGAAGGGAAGAGAGCGGCCTTGTGCAAATCTTGAGTTAAGGCTGTGTACTGCGAAAAGGACGGAGACTTGCCTCATCCTGATTGGACGATGTGTTCAGCGCCAGGCGGCGTGAGTCCTCTCGTTCACGGCTGACTTGCTCATTGGGGCTGCCTGAAGAGCACGGCCACAACCGCTCGTCATGTCATCTCCCATCCCTGCTGTGCACAGCCCACGACACATGCGCTAACTAGATGAGTGACTCCACTCAAGCGTGTTTTTCCTTTCGTTATTAAGTTATACAACGTAACGAATCCGGCAGGCCTCTCTCTCACTCTCGATGAGACTAAAGTCCATCTCAGCCCGAGTCTCGGTCACTGGCAGGAGCTGAAAAGGCCTCTGGACTGCTTTTTAGTTTTTTTTAACAGCCGAACGTTTGCGTTCCCCTCTTAAGGAAACGTGTGAAAGGGAGCAGGAGGGAAGGCAAGGAAACGGACGTACCGGGGAGCTCCTGTGCCTGGCTTCTGTCAGCTTGAACTGGACGAGCAGCGTGTTGAACTAGAAGAGGCCAAACTCTGAGTTGTGGCACGTGAAGAGGACTCTGAAGTGGATTACATCACCCCTGGTGGATTTGTCTGGGACTTAAAAAAATTTGTTTTTATTGGTACAGAATTTTTCTTTTTAAACAAACCTCTGTGCAAGATACAGTTCTGCTATGTCCCCCTGGACTTAGAGTTGCTTACCTACGCAGAGCGAGGCCCTGAGTGAGGGCGTATACGAAGAGAGCAGAAAAACAGAGCGAGCACCTCCTGCAGCTCTGCAGAGCCGCCGTCAGCTGCAGTCTGAGCCCAGACCGTCTGCTGCGGCCTGGAAACAGAGCGAGCAGGGTGGCGCTGCCTGGTGAGGAAGTAGAACTGAGGTGAGGGAGGGGAGGGGACGTCCTTTTCCTGGCTCAGAGTGTGGGGGGGAGGAGCTGCCTGCTGTCTCTGACACACACGTGTGTGAGCAGCTGGGGGAGAGAGCGAGAGCAAGAGTGGTGACATGGAGGGAGAAAGGCCGGCACTGGGAGAGGCTGACATGGCAGTGAGGGCTTGAACAGGGAGAGGGAACGTGTGAACCACAGAGCAAGAGGAAGAGACTCCTACAAACTGGGTGTACCTGCCGGTGCTCTGCCTCACACTCTCAGCTCCTGGATACGCGGTTTGTTCCTGCGAAACGCGCCTTGCTGCTATAAATATCCGACTTCCGTCTTGGATTATTTGCACTGCCAGCATCGGAATGAAGCCCTGATTGGAGCACGATGTGGACGGACTACAGGGACGAGTGTCAGCTCAACGCTCACCTGTACTCGCTCATGTGCTGTGCAGGTGTGTGTGTGTGTGTGTGTGTGTGTGTGTGTGTGTGCCCATACAGTCGTTGTTTACATGCTGCCAGTGTGCAGCACGTGTTTCACTGTGTGTTCGAACAGTTCCTCTTTGTGCACACACACCGGTGACGATGCTGAATGTGTTCTCTATCAATCATTGTGGGTGTCGGGGCAAAGTGTGTGTTCTGTTGTGTTTGAACAGCGTGGAAAGTTTGCGTGTGTGTGTTTGTACATCTTAACAACGCCATCCATTGTAGATGAATGAGCGCCTGCCCGTGGCTGTCACTCGTACTCTTTGACTCTTCTCGTGTGTGTGTGTGTGTGTGTGTGTGTGTGTGTGTGTGTGTGTGTGTGTGTGTGTGTGTGTGTGTGTGTGTGTGTGTGTGTGTGTGTGTGTGTGTGTGTGTGTGTGTGTGTGTGTGTGTGTGTGTGTGTGTGTGTGTGTGTGTGTGTGTGTGTGTGTGTGTGTGTGTGTGTGTGTGTGTGTGTGTGTGTGTGAGCGTGCACAATAACGTGCAAAAGCTGGAGTGTTTTCTCTGGGCTAACTAGCTCAGCTACCCCGGCAGGTTTGGGAAGCAAGGCGTGTTGCAGTAGTGAAACTATTTAGCAAGAGTGTGTTGAAATATGTGTTCTTCGCCTGGAGGGCTTGCCCTTTATGTAAACTCTGTGTCACTTTGTGTGTCGACTTGAGTTTTATCCAGTCGTCTTTGAAGGAGGAAGTGATATCGTCTATCTTTCCGCATGGCTGCTCTGCCGTACAGCTTCTCCATGGCAACAGATAAACAGCTGGCAGACAGGGGGAAGTACCTGCAGCAGGCTGTTCTCTGATTGGCTGTTTGACAAACTGGAGGGAAAACACTCATCTTTCATTGATCTAGTCTCAATATGACAAATAATGCTTTTATTTTTCTACATTTTTATAAAACTTGAGTTGTGATCCTAGGAAAAGACTTTCATACTTTAAACACCTTTAAACTAATTATAGATTTGCATTTATTATATAAACTTCTTGATTGACACTTGGGGTCCCTAAGATTATAAATTATAATTATTGTATTGTTTCAGTCAGTTAATCTTATTTCTTAAATAATCGATTTGACCAGAATAAAATGTCCAAAAAAGTGATTATGACATGTTAATATGTCTTGTTTTTGTTTGACAAAAAGTCCAAACTAACTAACAGACTTTACAGGTGTTGAATTCCGTACCCTGTCCCTGTACATAGCACACACATTACACATTACATTTTTTTACAAGCTGTTTTCGGAGCATCTCCAGAAAGGATGTTGAAATCAACGGGAAGTTAGATATTCACCAGAGTGGCGGGAAAAGGAGAGCCGGTCTGTGTTTTCTCCCAGACGGACTGATACGAGCAGAGAGAGGCTGATGGGAAGAGAGGCTCTGCTGGTGAGGAGGAGGAGGAGTGGGCAAGATAACACAGTTATGGCCCAGCATCAGGCTCTATTCCTGGCCTGGCTGCATCACTCATCTGGCCTCTGGAGGATGCCGGCTGGAGGTCGGCCTCGCTACAGGTCACACTTCAGTGGGAGCAGACAGAGAAAGGTTAAAGCTGTAGACGTGGCACTGACCTCGGAGGAGGCCCCACAGTATAGAGAATTATGAAATAATAGATCAATTTACGCCAGATGATGTCACCTAATTGAATCATAATAAAGATGGCTGTTCATCCCTTTACAAATGGTCAGGTTTGTAGATACCAATGCGCTTATCAACAGGACTTTGAGTCTGGGAACTCAAAGAACCTTTGCAGTGTTTCTCTTTTACACCGCCGCTGAGGAAGATGATGTAGTAACTGTGAAGAACACGGAGTCATCCTCAAGGTGTTATATGAATGTGTACGCAGTTTATGTCGTTGTGTGTGTGTGTGTATGTGGGTGTGGGGGTGGGTGGGTGCAGAAGACGTTCTCAAATTGTTGTTCACAAATGAAAACAATCCATTGTCTCCACGGGAAGTGTTTAGCCCACTGCTTTGCTCCTCTGTGCTGGATTTATACTGTGTATGTATGTGAGAGAGACGTCGTCATCCACATAATTCAGTGGAGTGATCACGCTGGCTGCAGCAGCCATGCTGGATTTTGAATACCATAATTAACCCCGTCCTCTCTGTGCTTCTTGTTCTCCAGATGAGCGGGACAGGGTTCAGAAGAAAACCTTCACCAAGTGGGTCAACAAGCATCTCATCAAGGTATGTACCACCGAGGATTATTTTGTATTAAATGTGCTGAAGATTTTGTCTAAAACTTGATCATCTTGGACCAACGCGGATCAAACAAATATTAAAAGCTAGATTTTTGAGTCTAGGTTTTATCACATAATCCTGCATTCATACCTCTAAGATGAGTAGATAGATAAGACAGACATATACCGTTTTCTAAAATGTGATCTGCTATACCTTCTTAGATAATATGCTCCATGTCCTGCAAATTAAATTAAATTGATTGCACTACTCATTCCCAATGCTGCTCTATCATAAATGAGTCCAATACCAATACCAGTACCCTTAAAGTGACACCGATAGCAATAGACTACTTCCGCAAGTACTTTTAATATTCTAATTTATTCGATACGGGCCTTACTCTCATAATACTCCAAATTATCTTAATGTGTTTAAAAAATTGTTTTTTATATCCAACATTGTCAAAAAAACAACAAGCTGCTTGGTGCTGGGGGTATTTCGGTCAACATCCTAAAACTACTGCGCACCGATACCCGGTCCAGCAAAGCACGATGAACAGCCCAAGACATCTTCATCTTCCCCCTCTGTCTCGGGTCTTCCTACATGCCATTAGCATCTTTTATAACAGAATAGGAGCTTCATAAAGCAGTGATGGCTTTATGATGATGTGTAGATCGCCGGTCTGTCCTGTCTGTTGATGTGCTTGTGTTGTCTGAGCGGTCTGTGGTCCGTTTGCTTTATCTCTCTGGGTCAGGGCTCTATGCAGCTTGTTAAAGCGCTTCGCTCCGCCGAGAGCTGGTAATAACAAATCATCATCATATCGATTGAGAACAGATATCGTCTTAGATTTTGGATATCATAAAGTGGCATACGTCTTGTCTTTTCCAGCCTTAAAAAGGCTGCGTTATAGGGATGTGATGTAATTTCCTGACCATACCAGACAGTTCTAACTGTTCTGTTATTTCCCTCCCTCTTTGTCATCATATCCACATATAACCCGACAATATCGTCTCATTATCCATATCGAGACAAGCATATTGTGATAGTACATTTTTTAGCATGAGCCCCCAGCCCCCACCTCTGTCTGGCCGTGTTAACACCATCATGTTCAGCGACCAAGTGCCGTGTAAACTAAATTTAGAAATGTTTGCTGGAATGCAGATTCTTCAATGACAGATTGTGGGTTGTCTTTGTCTCTCCGCCGTGGACCTGGAGAGGATGGTTGCATCAATAAAGAAACAACCGAACAAATGAAATCTGAACAAGTGGCTGCATGATGTCCTGACTGTTAAAACCTTCCAGATGAATACGATCAAGCGTTGCGCCCTTCACAGCCGAGGGAGGAACCAAAAGCCAACGTGTGCATACTGTCATATCTGCACACACACACACACACACGCCCATAAAGTCCAGTATGTGTACGAGGCAGTGAGGAGGGAGAGAACGCAGAGTATTTCTGTCACATGACCCGGGAGCGACGCGTCTGTCTGACCCCATAACTCTAGAGTGCCTGTCGTCACATGGCCCAGGCCGGCCCGTGAATGTAACCCAACATCAGACCGACCGCTGAGCGTAGATGTAGGTCAGAGACGGAGGGTGCTGGAAATGCAGCTCCCGCTCACTTGGAATAGGACGTCTCTGTTTTACGGCTTGTGAGTAAATGGTAAAAAAGAATTTAAGCAGAAACGCCAAAAGAAATCATTGGTTCATCCTTCAAAAATTCAATATTTGCTGGATGACAACCCATTCCTTCAGATTCCAAATCCACTTCCCCAAAATGATCAACAACAAACTTTTTTTAATTTGATTTATTGATTGCTGTCAGAATGCGATGAGAATTTCAACAAATACTACATTACATTTAGCTGACGCTTTTATCTAAAGCGACTTGCATGCTATACAGTAGACTGTAGACACAGCAATGGCTACTACGTAACAAAATTGATTGATTGAGGACATAATCTGCTGATAAATTGTTAATGAACATAAGCATTACATGAGAGAAAAATAAAGACAGAGTGGTGCTGAAAGCATTAAAACAGAATAGATCAATCATTTGCTCTCAATTGTCTTTTTTGTTTGAACAGTGTCTCAGGCTGATAGTTGTGTCTTTATTCATTCACATACACACACACACACCTGTCATCAACTTGCACACCTGAGCCCCACAGACATGCCAGACGCGACACGCAGATAAAACAAGGATGATGTCACCTAGCAAGAAGCTGAGGGCAGAGGGCACCTGTGCGTGCGTGCGTGCGTGCGTGCGTGCGTGCGTGCGTGCGTGCGTGCGTGCGTGCGTGCGTGCGTGCGCGCGTGCGTGCGTGCGTGCGCGCGCACGCGGTGACCCACTTTGACCCAGCAGGGTTGTTGACAAAGCACAAATCTGAAAGCGGAGCCTTAAGAAGTCAGGAAGAGGCGAGAGGCGTCGTGTACGCTGACTTACATTATTAGACATGTTTAATAATAATACAATTTTTAATTTTATATAGTGCTTTTCTGAATACTCAAAGATGCTTTACATAGGACAGAGACAAACAGAACAAAACTAAAATAGAAAGACAATGGAGCAACAAAACAAACAGAACATTTTTGGTACAAAAAAACTGGAGAAGCTGTGTGGAACGAGTCATGGAGGGTAGGGTGCAGGGGTTAGCAGGTGAAGTGGGGGAGGCAGTTGAAATAGGGGCAGAGACAGAGACGATAGCAGCCAAGGAGGAGGAGAGCGAGGGGAGGTTGATGGACTTGATGTTCCGGAATGTTATGGTGCGACTCTGTTTAACATGTGGGGTGGGGGTGTCTATGTCCAGGGTGATAGCCAGGTGGTCAGAGATGGTGAGGTCAATGCTGGTCAGATTGCTGATGGTAATGCCCGAAGGTGCAGACCAGGTCAAGTGTGTGTCATTTTTAATGGGTGGGAAAGTTGACGTTAAAGTAGTTGAAGATGTCCAGGAGTTCTGTAGTGTTTGTGGAGTCAGATGAGTCGATGTGTATATTAATGTCACCGAGTAGCAGAATGGATGGAGAGATGGCGCAGAGATGTTGTGTGAGAAATTCAGATAGATCAGAGGGGAATAAACTTAACTACACTGTTAAATAACTTAAAATAACTCAAAACGTATGTTAAAATGTGAATGTGGTAGAAAAAAAACTAAACAAAATTCTGCCAGACGGAGCGGCGTTAGACTCGCCAGCGTCCCCGTTGCCATGACGTAGAATGTCGAGCACCGTTAAGACGACACACTTCTGGAAGAAACATGTTTATTTTCATGCACTTGTCAATTGTGAGATTTGGGTCTATTTAGTATCTTTCAGACTGCTGGAAAGAAAACATCCAAAATACAAATTCAGTTGTTTTTTTTAAATACTTTGTCTGTTGTGTTTGTAGATTTCTCCTAAATGCCTAATTTGCATATTTAATAAAAATAGTTGTTAATATATGTAATTATTTGGGGAAGTTTCATGGTGATATCTGTCAGTTACTTATTTTGACCCTATTCACCTGTAGAGTCTTCAACATGTGTAGTTTAACTAAACATCTCATTAAAGGCTGTTTTCGCTCAATGAGACAATTTAATTCATAAATATAAGGTTTCTACTGATCCTTCACAGTCTGATTTATACATTCTATCACTAAAAACATGGCGACAGTGGATTGATTTTGTATGGCTGTTTGGTCCGGGCTTCCAGTAAACTGGTATTAAACCCCTCGGTGACACACAGAGACGCAATTAGACAAAAGCAGCTCCCTGTTTCCAGTTGGTGTTTCGTTCTTGTCTTCTAATTAACACTCGGTCCGTCAGCTCCCGTCTAGATCGCTGGCGTCGACCTCCAGCAGGAGGGTGAGAGTGTGACACAGATGGGGGAGGGAGTGGGAGGAAGGGGAAGGATGGGGAATGGAAGAGAAGGGGGTTATTGAGGACAAGTGGAGGGATGTTGTTACTTTTGGAGCTGCACTTTCAAGTCTAGCTGTGTGAGCTTCAACAGAGCTGTGAGGTTTGTTATTATTTTATTCAATATTTGGTGAGTCATGACTTAGTTGGATGGGGAACTCTTACTCTTGTGACTGTCTTGCCCTCTTGTGGTGAACTGTGGTAGTACCGTTTCTAGTCCTGAGGCCAGGACTGCAGCAAAACCTTTCCCAGTGCAGGAAAATCCCCGTAATACATGTCGACGTGTGCCCTTGGTCGCCTCGTTGGATCCATAGGAGGGTTATGAGACAGACAAGCTAAAGGCCCCACCAACCTATCCTACACAGACTTGTGATGCTTCTGCCAGTTTTGTTTGTGTTTTGCATCTCTTTGTAGTCGCCTTTCATCCTTTCCTGTTTTTTTGGTAAATGTTGCCTTTTTTGTTCTGGTTTTGTGTCCCTCAGGTAATTTCTGTCTCTTTGGCGTCATATTTTGGTCGTTTTGTGTCTCTTTATGGTCTTTTCCTTTCACTTTGTAGTCATTTTGTCTGTTTTTGTCATTTCTGTGTCTCTTTGTGATATAATGTATGTTGTTCTATGTCTTTCTGTAGCCATTTGTGTCTCTTTGTGGTCTCTTTTCATCTCTTGTAGGTTGGTACATTTTGCAGGTGACCCCGGTAGGCGAGTAGGAGTGACCTTTGCTGCATACCGACCTCCGTCTCTCTCCACTGGCTGCTTTCTGATGAAGCAGCAAATAGTTTATTTAAAAAAGAAACAAAAAAACTAGGGATTTAAGTCATACAGTTACACATTTCAATCTAAAGTACTTTTATTTCACACAATACATACTACCTGTTGCTATCAAAAAAAGCCCTCTATAAATATGTCAAAATGGTAGCATACGTGGCCTTCCTGTCTGTCTCGCTGGGTGGCAACCGAGACAAGAGACCACAGCTGGCGCTTCGTCTCCGTTAGCCCCGGCAACCTGCAGTCTCCGGCCCTCGTCAGCAGCGGGGCCAATCACCTTGGCAGATGTCACCAGAGAGATGATTGGAGTGTGTGATTTACTGTTTTTCTTCCCTCTTTCTGCTTGTCCTCCCTTTATTCCTTCTCCCTTGACCTCTTCCTCACCCTCCTGCTTTCCTACCTCCTCGCTCAGGTGAGGAAGCACATCACAGACCTGTACGAGGACCTGAGGGATGGACACAACCTGATTTCCTTACTGGAGGTCCTCTCTGGAGTCACCCTGGTATGGATTTCACTCACTCACTCACTCACACACACACTCTTCTATTGCGCATCCTGTCATCCACAGTTAGGTGCGTCACAGTGCTGAGTGTCAAGTGCACTCTGTATGAACAGCGCTGGTGTTGGAGAGGCAGCTGAGACTTTTCCGGGTGCTCCAAGCTGACGCACCATTCCTGCCAAAGTTGAGCGTAACCGGCAGTTTGAGCCCCAGTGACTTTGCTCGTCGTGTTGATGTAAGAGCCTTAAGCCATAATGCTGACAGACAGACAAGTAAGGACTGGTAGACTAAAAGAGTCTGACGCTGGTCTACTTATGTACACACACACACACACACACACACACACACACACACACACACACACACACACACACACACACACACACACACACACACACACACACACACACACACACACACACACACACACACACACACACGTTCCTTTCTGAGTGATGGCGTTAAAGTGACTTTTTTTTACAGTTTTGGTACTTTTATCCCTTTTGTTCATTTGGTCCTCCCCACTTTCATTCTTTCCTCTTTGTCACTACATCTCCTCTTCAATCTCTTTCTATCTCCCCCCACCTTGTTATCATAGCAACAGAAGAGCGGCCCTTCATTGAAAAGGTCATTCGCCTCGCGGGCCCCCCCTCTAATCTTGCTCCGAGGGGAAGATGATGATGTTGAGGAGGAAGGAGCTCAGGGAGTACGTTCGAATGAAGCCCTCTCCCCCATCCACTTCTGACCTTTCAGCTTCACCTTCCGCCCTCCAATAGGTGGAGCTGTGAGGCTGCATGCGAGTGCTGTGCCACTGATTTTTGACCAGCATACTGGGCTGCACACGACTCAATGCAATGCTGTGATGTTACTGTGACAGATATACGGGGGGACGGATATACAGACAGACAGACATGCAGACATGCAGACAGTTATACAAAGAGACAGATAGATATACAGACAGTCAGATATACAGACAGATATACAGATAGATATACAGACCCCCTAGGCTCCCAATTATGTTACGCTCGGCCTAGGGAGCCTGAGCGCAACATTTTAACGAGTCTCTCCTTCTCCCCATCTCCCAAATTAGGACCAATTCTGCATCTGTTTATCGTTCACAATTGTTATTTATTTTGAACAAGTGTCATAAGGTCTCTTCAGGGTGAGCCTGGCCCAAAACAACAAACGAAACAATCTGTGCAAGTCACCTAACTTCCCTAGACCACACAAAGGAACAAAACAAAAGTACAGGTATCTTACCTATCTCCCTACCCAAAAACAGGAGAAAACATGGTTAAACAAAAAGGGCTTCTCTCACCTATCAGTTCCGACACCCTTGCTAAACCCACGACCCAAGAATCTGTGATGTGCACATTGCCAGGTTGGAAGCTGGAGAGACAGGAGAGGAAGACGGCCTCCACAGGTTCTCTCTTAAATAGCCGTCCATCACCTGCAATGAACAGAAAAGCATGGCAAAACAACAGAACATCACCCCCTCAGGCAGGGAGGCGAACAGCATCAAGGCACACTGCACTCTGGGGCATAACACTGATATACAGACAAACAGATATACAGATAGTTATATTACATTACATTACATTTCATTTAGCTGACGCTTTTATCCAAAGCGACTTACATGATATACAGTAGACCGTAGACACAGCAACGGTGAGCAATTAGGGTTAAGTGTCTTGCTCAAGGACACAGCAACATGGACTGGCTGAGCCGGGGTTTGAACCACCGACCTTCTGATTGAAAGACTGACTTGCTAACCACTGAGCCACAGTCACCCACAGACAGACAGATATACTGATGGATGGACAGACAGATCTTTAAAAGTTATTAGGCTTTGTAAAGATTCTTATCTTGTATCAACACTTTATTAATAATCTACCATTACAATGATAGGAGAGAGTAATTATAGTAACTATATATAACTTATTGAGGCTGTAGTTTCCTTCTGTATTTACATTCATGAGGATTACATACATTTCAGTAAATTACAGTCTAGTACAGCACCACTGGTTAATTGGAAATGCATAAATAGTCTTTATCGAGGACATTGAAAGTTAAGAACATATTTCTGAAAATCTGAAAAATGACTTTAAAGAAGTAAGTTATTAAACGAATAACAACACATACACCACCCTCTCCTCTCTTTCCTCGCTCTCCTTGGTGTAACTTCTCCAGCACAATGTGAACCCACATCAGCATCCTGCACTCATGTACTTTTTGCAACAAGAGTGGGTTCCCCCACTGTGTTTTTTTTTTTTTTCATTCTACATTTTTCCTTTCTCTTAAACTATCTCTTTCCTCCCTCTAACCCATAACATGGATGTCTGTTTGTGAAATGTTGGGGTTGAATAAAGAAAAGTTATGATGTGATATGAAGTTTTCATTTTTTCATTCTAAACCAGCATGGTTAGGGTGAAGTTTGCTGCTGAGATTTGGCATGCCTTTAACAGCTCTTGTTGAAGACAGCGCCCCCCAAAGGACCATCTCGTATCAATACAACCACGCTGACTTTTTTTACTTCACTGCACTGTGGATTGAATTCAGCTTTATTTGCACTCACGGCTTCCTCCTGCTTTTGCGTCACTAAAGAAATAATAATAAAGGGTTTCAATGCATTTGTTGACTTTCCTCATAATTTTTCTTCCATCTCTCTTTTCCAGCCCAGAGAAAAGGGACGCATGAGATTTCATCGACTGCAGAATGTCCAAATAGCGCTTGACTTCCTCAAACAGAGACAGGTAAGCAGACAGACAGACAGAGTCACACATGTATTCCTTCCACTAGTCTGAAAGAGGACATCTTAGGAAAGCGAAATAGTCCCAAATCTCAAAATGTATCTGTACACAAAAACCTGCTTTTGTGTCACGCTTAAATACTTTTTTGTCGTTTAAAGTTCCAGATTTCACCCAGTTTGCAGAAGCTAGGGATTTTCAGTCTTTTGGTGCATTGAAGAAAGAGTCAATGTTTCACCTCTAAATTTGTTTCTCACAAACTCATCTGTCCTTTTCTCAAACTGCATCTTTCATTGTTCCCTCTCTCGCTATCACAAATTAATCTCTTTCCCACTTCCACTGCGTCTCTTCCCACTTCAAACACCTCTACCTACATAACTCCAGTGTCCCCATCTTTCTTCCACTGCGTCTCTCGTCTCGCTCCCTGGAGGCAGCAGCGGTGGAGGACTGACCCTTTTTCTTCCCTGCAGGTCTAATTATACGGCTTGGCTTAGCTTAGCCGGAGCCGCAAGACTTGACAAGGCCCCTTTCACATAATGGGTATGATAGATGGAAAGGAGATAATTTTTCATCCCTTAACATGTAGAAAATTAAGCCCAAGTTATGCGGTTACTTCTCGATGGTCCAATCTGGTGTATTTGAGATAATGGTAGTGATTTAAAAGTGACCACTTTATGGGTAAAATAGTGGCTTGTATATTGTATTTTACTATTTTGAATACTTCGTTATGAAACCAAAGCAAAAAACAATTCTGTTTTCCCATTTTTAGGTTAAACTTGTGAACATCAGGAACGATGACATCACCGACGGGAACCCCAAGCTGACGTTAGGTCTCATCTGGACCATCATCCTTCACTTCCAGGTATGTGCCCTTTCACACGCTAGTTTTTGAGTTTGAACAAAGTGTGTTTAACAAGGCTTTATGAGCCCTTTAGTGTCAACTCATTACTGCTCTGCTTCAATCTGGATTTCAACCAACACTAATTGCCCCACATGAGGATTTTATCCCTGTAATGTCCTGTTGCCACATAGCATGGCTGTCCAGCTGTTGGGATTTGAGTTGTCATCACTGCCAGGATGAGCTTAGGTCTGTGTGTGTTTGTGTTGCACAAGTAAAGCAGCGTTTACTTGTGCAACAGAAGTAGTCGCTTTGTGCACCACAAAGTGGAAATCAGTGTCTGTTAATGTTGTTCTTTAGGACCTCTGAGCAGGACGCGTTCCCTGCCAGTGAGATGGTTTCCTTCTCTCAGTCTGTGCACTGAGAACAGACTGGGAGCAGAGCACTCTGAAGTCTCTTAAAGGAAACAACATGGCGGTTAGCTGACATGCTGCTGTGTGTACTGTGTATGTGCTACACAGTACACACAGCGTTAGTACACACACGTTATTGGTGTTTCATAAGTGTTTTAGGGAGGTACAATGTGACTCTGCTGGAAGGCATCTGGGCCTATCTATGATTTATTAGTGTTCTCCTGACTGAAGTTGTCCTCTAAAGCATCACACACAGGACACTGTTTGGTTGTTGCTCTCAGCATATACAGATGACTTTTAGTATTTTTGGCAATCATATGATCACAACAGCTCATGATGATTCTCAAAGTAAAGTGAGCGAAGTAAAAACTGGTCTATGACTTTTCAGCTGTCGGTTGTAGAGGATGAGAAGCGTCTGCGTGGTGGTCTTTAGGTCAGTGGGTTTCATCTCGACTGTCAGATCCCTGATGTGGAATCATTTCCACCAAATGTCCCTGCATCACTGTGGCTTGCAGACGGGTTGAAATCCTTGCAGTGGGTCGTGCATGACGGGCAAAAACGTATTCTTAGCATCTAGTTTTTCTTTATTGCTGGAACTTTTTCTGTTTGTCCTGTTGATATCAGAGAGGTTCATGGACTAGTTGTAGTTGCTGTGGATGACCACTAGATTGTGCTGCAATGTGACCCTCAGCAAGGTGAGACTGCCAGCTGGTTGCTGTGGAAACAGTAGTGCGTGACACCCCGGCAACCGTTTCACTGGGCATGACTCAGCAGAACATCGTGTTACAGGGAGAGAGAGAGAGATGGAGGGCTGAAGTGATGCAGGAGGAGGGGGGGTAGAGGACCAGCCCAAAGATGATGGACTGGACCGGGGCTGAAACGGGCTTGCAGGTATAGAAATTCACAAACATGCACAAATCTATAGGTGTGAAAGATGGAATTGGCCCATAGAGCAGCAAATAGTTTCAGAGTTCAACAGGTTCATGGTGACGACAGTTTGATATTAAGAGCTGCAGTGAGAAACTCCAGTCTTCCCTGCAGTGTGTTGTGGTGAGACAATTATTACTGTAGGTGGATCTATATACACTATCTATATATAGTGTATAATACCTGTTCCACTGGGCACTGGCACCTGAAGTTATAGACGAGGTGTCGTCTCTGGCTTTCCTCCTTCCATGTTGCTCGTCAAAAGCACACAGATAAGCTTTCTAGCATCTATTAAAAGATTCCCAGTTCATAATAGTGAGATGTTTTGATAAATATCATTCATGCGTTTATAGTGTATATTCATCACTGGGAATTCAAGCCACTAGATGGCACCATTTAGCTCAGTGTTAAAGGTGACCCCTGAGCCAAAGGGAGGCATCCTTGTCTGTGAGCCCTCCCTCCTGTTGCACTTGTCTGCCTGTGATTGGCTCAGCTAGCTGTACGCCACTACTGTACGCCACTAGAGAGTTAATGTTCGGAGTTGTTGAAGAAATTCTTCAACGTTTTTCTGACTCGCTTCCAGGCAGAATCAGCAGGTGTGTTCCTTAGAACTGACTTCCCTGTTTAATCTTGTTTAGTAATACAAATGGGTTTGAGGTCAACAATATTTAGTGTTACTCGGACGGCAGTGTAGCTCTCAAGTGCTCGGCATGCCAGAAATCCCTTCATACATCACCATAGTGAATTGTATGGAAGCCCGGGAGGCGAGTGACAAAAACATGTTCTGGTGATCAATTTTCTAAGTCTGATCTGAATAGTTTTTCCTTCTGATGACTTACGAACGGGCGAAATTCTTTTTCATTCGTGAAAAAGCTGATTATTATTATTCTTTATTATTATTAGTCATGCACTCTAAAAACAATATACATATATTGTGTGTTAGCATACTTGAAAAAATAATCCAATAATAATAAATTCACCTACCTAATCTTGGATTATTCTGGCAAAACTTTTTTTTCACCTGTCTGTGGATAACCACAATATTTTTCTCACTTGCCTGTCAGGGTTTTACATGATGTCATCATTAGTTTTTAGCAACGATTGGAGTTGCCTGACTTCACTATTCTAATTTTCTTTTCTGAAACGCTTTGGAAAACCAACAACATCAAGGATCGTCATCTTAAAGGCTCCCCTGTGTGCAGACGGAGCCTGAATTATGGTAATTCAAATGAAAAGATCAATCACTGTGCTTCAGAGCACATTACTGTCAAACGAGCGGCTAGATATTGGATCAAAAGAGCCTCTGAAAGTACACCATGCAGCGGGTGTGTCTTGTGAGAAGTGGGCACTGGATCCAGACGGAGGCTGCAGTCTGATTACCACAGCTCTTGATGCCATGCAGCCTCTGTGTGAACGGTTGAAAGCCTCTGGGGCTTGATTAGTGCTGTCCTCTCATTGGTTGATGCCTTCATGTGTGTTTGTGTGTGTTGTTCTTTTCCGGTTAATGAGAAAAGATGGATTACCATTGCTCTCCGCCGGTTAGTGGTCTCCATCCATATCTGTCCATCTGAAAACATTCTCCATGCGTTAGACTCTTACTTTAAGTACAGCAACCCCCAACCATTCCCCCCCTCCTCCCCCCTCCAGAATCACATGCACGAGCTGTGTTGTTGAGCGTGTGCAGTGATGGTGGGTGGAAGCTTACAGAGGCTTTAAGACTGTATGGGTGGCAGCGGGCCATTAATGTGTTCAACAGTGTAAGAGGGGAGTTACAAATCCGAATGTCTTTGCGGGGAACTAAAGATCACAATTTCTTTACAGTTGCCGACCTCACTTCATACATCGTCTATTCGGGCTGCAACTCATTTTTAATTGCGTTATTGATTCATTTGTGAATTGTTTTCCGATCAATCTATATAATGTCAGAATCCAAATTCCCAAAACGTTTCATATTAATGACGGTTTTATACTTAACTTTTTTTTAAAAATCCTATCAACAGTCCAAAGAGAACAGCGGAGAATTGCAGAAAAGGGTTACGGTTTGAGTATTAATAGTCTAAACAGTAAATCCGGTCAATAATCGTTTTAGCATAGCACTAACCGTTTGTAGATTTAACTAAATCAGATTGACAGAAGCCGTTTGGCACTAATCCAGTGGATTAAAGGCCTGTCAAATCCAGGTACATTTTCACATTGAAATCCTGCTAATCCCATGTTGCCATTAAAAAGTCTGCAATGACCATTGATATTGAAAGCGTAGCTACCTATACAGTATAAATATCTCCTTTGACTCTTAGTATATTTCCCAACCTCACTGCTATAATGTGTAAGTGTGTCCCCTCTATCCCCCATCACCTCCTCTGCTCTTGATCCTTTCACAGTCTTCATCCATCCACTTCTGTTTTTCTTCTGTCCCTTTCAACTTTCTCCTAATTCCCTCAAATCTCTTTCCTCCCTCCCTCCCTCGCTCCTTCTCCCTTGCGCCTGTCCTCTTCACCCCGAGAGCCATTCATAACCTGTAGCTTGACGGACAGATGGAGACTGAAAGAAATAGATGTGGAGATGTGGAGAGAAACGCATTGAAGTGCGAACCGGCTTCTGGTTTATGTTGCGAAGACTCGCCAATCTTTAGATGTGATTTCTTTTCGGCTTGCTGTCGTTTAGGGAAGCTTTGGGTCAAGTGTGTGTGAGTGTGTGTGAGAGATGTGTGTTTTGTGGCATAGACGCTGCTCACTAACAGCCGAGAGAGAGAGCGAGAGAGCGGCAGGAGTAACAAGGAAGCGGATAGGACGAGGAGAGCCAAGCAGGGAGGGGTGGATTGTGAGAGTGAGAGATTGAGCAGAAGAGTGTGAAGCTGCAGCAGCCAGTAGATGAAAGCTTTTCTCTCCCTCCGCCCGGCGTCTGCGAGCGAGGGATAAAGCGGAGGAGCGAAGCCAGGCGAGGGAGAGACGGATCCAGGCTGCCTGCAGTCACCAGAGCTCCCGGCTTCCCCCCAGATCGGCAGGCCTCACACCACAAAAACGCACCACAGGACGAGACACACTCGAGGACACGTATGCAGACGGGCTCACACAGCTGACCAAGGGACCGCCCCGACCTCGCAGGCACGAACGCACACTCGGCTCGTCTCCAGGATAGCCGCACACCTGCTGTTTGTCCGGCGTGTCGATTGGATCAATCCAGCCATGCTTGTCTGAGGGAGCCAGTGTTTTCTTTTAACCGGAGACGCCCTGCATTCTTGTTTTTTTCCTTATTTTTTTGCTCCCTGCATGTCTTTGTTTTTTGTTTTAATGGAACATGGAGTGCGGACCCTCTTGCCCTAACCTCCACTGCTGTGCTGCCTGGAGTTCAAGACTGCCCTTCACTGGATGCTGAATACCTTTGGCTCAGTTCCAGACACACATCTGCACCTGAAGTAGGGCTGCTACTTTAAGCTGGATCTTGACTGGAGCTAAGCAGCCAGAGGACCTGTCGTGTCCTCCTCTCCTCTCTGCCTCAGTCGAGCTCCAGCTCCTAACTGAGACTCTTCCTAATTAGATCTAGTGGACACGAGGAGTTACTAAGAGACAAAAAAGCACCAGAGAGAACGATGAACGAGAGCCCTTTTTCCACCGCTCTGACGATGTTTAGTCTCGGCATAAACCATAAGGTCTGAACAGCCCTTCACCCCCTGCAAACGGTGGATTTTGTCGTCGCACTGCACCACCTGATAAAGGGGAATCTTGCTTGAGTAACTGGCAGACTGACAGCAGGACACAGGACTTTTATGATTGGATAGTGCTGGAACACAATTCCCAGCCAACTCTGGTCCTCAGAGAGTCTAACACTGAGGCGGGAAGGGGTGGGGGGATATTTAGACTGGTATCCAGGGGAGAGGCACTGGATGCTAAGCTGTCTGGGTAGCTTAAGGTAGTCTGTCTGCGCTTGGCTGCCTCCAGATTCAGACCGCTGACCTCACTCCGGCACACAGCTACTTTTTGTGGTTTTTCTGGACTACAATGAGTTTGATTTCACAGGTATGTGGCAAATGGTCAGCGCCAAGAACGCGAACCCGAACCCTTCCTACCGATCTTGCCAATGTGAAAAAAATAACGCTGTGATTTTGGATCCCAACATATTGACAACAACAGTCCCTTAAGTGGAAGAGCGCACACGGGCTGGAAGGATCGACACGTCACTCGAGGCACCAGCTCAATGGGCATAAAACGTGGGAGGATGACGAGGAGAGGCATCGGGGCGGGAAGCCAGAAGCTCTGATTGAGTATTTAACAAGCTGTCAGAGTATTGGCTGAATCTCCCTACAAGCTGCGGCAGCATTGGCTGACTGCGCTTACAACCCACAACCAATCTGGACACCGTGCTGCCTCGACAGAATGAGACACCGAGCCACCGCCGCTACTACAGTAGATATCGTCAGCTTCAACGTTAATACTACTTGCTCTACGAGCACCATGACGGATAGGATTCCCACCGATCTCTGTTGTTTGGCTGACTCGCGTTACGGATCTTACTTCTCTTGCACTGCAATAACATTACCACTGTAGGAGGCAGAGACCTCATTAATTAATGAGCTCAGATAGCTGCTAGATCCCAGTGTAGATGGAGCTCTTGGATTACTGTGGAACTGACCGCAAATCTGAGGAATCCAAATGAAATGGCAGCAGGACGATGGTGTTTTCCTCAGTCACCTCTTATATCTGAAGGAACTATGACATTGAGAAGTGAGAAAAGACGCATGCAGGTTCAGTGAAGCAGCTGGGGCTTCACTAATGCCCTGTATAGCACCGACTGCACGTTCCTCATCCCGCCTGACACATTGCCTTACACCCGGTAACAGCTCACCTGCTAAAAGCCCGGTGATGAATCACCTGACCCTAATTTCACTTATTTGTCCTCCCTTGTGAGACTCTGCTAGCATAATCGCGTCCTTGTGTCTTTGACTGCAACCACAGGTCTTCTGGAATAAACAGTCAAGCAGCAAGCGGCCCGCCCGCTTACACACACTGTTACACGGCAGGGCCGGCCAGTGCTCCCTTTGGGATCCTCGTCAGCTGAGGTGAGAGAAATAGTAAGGACAGGTGGTGGCTCTGTCACGTCGGCCTGCAGCCGCCTGCCTCAGGACTGAACCAAAAGATGGACTTTCTCCTTCGGTGACGGCTCATGCAAACCCTGTCTCTATTCACCGGCTTGTGTTTAAGACGCTGCCATGGAAAATGGTGCTAAGAGCTCTCTTCCTAACTTTCCATTACTCACAGGTGTCAGATTAATGAGGGAGATGTCAGTCACTTACTAGCCAATCTGAACATTTACCCTCTACTGTCTTCTTTATTTTTTATTTTTGAAGGATGGGATTTTTGCTCTCCAACACATGGAATAAATGTTACAACCCAAATGAACATCGTACCTCTCTGATGGATTAACTGCCTTAATCCACTGCGGTTTCTATTTTGTACACTGTTATCTGTTAACAACAAAGACATGGGGAACTCCCTGGGTTGTGTCAGACCTCGGGAGGGGGAACTCTCTGGCGCCCCCCCAATTTTGCCAAAGAAGCGTCTACGTTTCAGGCGTAAGCACAAGGGCAAGAAGACCAGGAAAGGAGAGCCGGAACAGGAAGACTTTGAGCGACAAAGACGCCATGGGACGGATGAAAGGGAGGAAGAGGATGTATACGACGAGGGAAAGGCTGCAGTTATGGACACGGCAGATTTTAGCAACAGAGCCGGGACTCTTACAACAGTGCCTGATATCCAGCCATCTCATTCCAAAACTAAACTGCACAGCAATACCCTGTCCCCTGGCTCTGTGAGTACCAGTGTAAGGGGCAACAGGATACTTGAAGTCTCCCCCAAGCCCAGCCCGGCCTGGAGAGGGGTTTTCTGCCTCCCAGGTGAGGAAGACTCTGTCAGCGGCATCATAGATGTCTCCAGCATTCCGAGCCAAACCACAACCACCACCCCGGTTAACACTGCCCCAGCCCTGGGAAGCACCACCCCAGGTGGTGGGAGGGTCTGTCGCGTTAAGGAAAAAGTCCAAGGAGTCCTAGAGAAACCTTGGGTCCTCCAACAAAAGAAGGAGAAAAAAGACGAGGGGAGGATCGAGAGAGAGGACAAAGGAGATGGGCAGATCAAAGGAGGACCAGAGGGAACCATAACAGTGGTGCGGACGCCCTCGGGGAAGGAGCATAAAGGTGTGGTCCACATCCGTGAGGTGGATGGTAAACTCTGCGTGGTGAGGACGGTGTACCCCAGTGATTTTGGCTCACCAGTGTGGATGGGTGGAAGTGACAGTGAGGTAGAGGTGCGCACTGAGCCCCTTGCCCCTTCTCCGGTCATAGGGAATATTCTCAAAGTCCAGCTGTCTGAAGAGGACAAAAGTGGAGCCAAGGTGTCTGCGGGGGATTCCCTCACGTCCTCAAACCAAATTCGGATTCGGGAGACTATTGCAGCCAAGGGTTTTAGCTGGGACACTCCGGTTCGTGCACCGGAGCAGTCGTCTCTGTTGGAGTCCGGCTACGCCAGCGACCTGCCGCTGCCCTCTCCAGAAACAGCGGGCACCACCCCCAGTCAGACGGACTGCGGAGGGCTGACCAGTAGCTCATCAGAGAGACTTGACTCAATGGTGGAGAGTCCTCTGTCACTGCAGCAGGCCACTGTAAAATATCTGCCACAGGTTTGCCTCTATCTTACTTTACCTTCAGTCCTCCACACATACAATCCATTAGCCAACCGTCTGGTAATGCATTACTTGTTTAAGTCATTCCAGCTTCTCAAATGCAAGGAATTACAGCTTTAGGCCAAGGTTAACACATGCACGAGATTATTATTGCAGAATATTTATCGATGTGAGTTCAACTTCTGTCACCGACGAAGTCGCAACCTCAACCAATAGCAAACACCTGTGTGGTTGACACCCCCCTCCCCCCGCCACTGTTCACATTCAGCAGCAATATCACCTGCATTTATTCGTGCATGACCGTACCTCTTTATTTAGACGTTTTTCGAAAGGTGCCTCTGTTGTCATGTGTCCACCATGTCTGTGGTTTTGTGTTGTTATCACCTCTTGAAAGATACTCTGCCTCCATTCTTTCCGCCACCGTCCCCAGAGCCTAATCAGCGCAGCCCAGACGTCTCTCCATCTTCTTTTCCGGTATCTTCCTTCCCTCACTCCTTCGCTCTTTCCTCTCCTTCACCTCCTTCCGTTGCTTGTCATTTTCCTCACACCACAGACACTCGCCCACAGCTGACGTCTGTTCCGGTGTGAGAGACAGACGGGCCGGGTGTTTGTGTGAGAGAAGGTCACCGCTTCAGATGACGCGGCCCTTCAAACTGAAACTGGTCCTTTTCTGAACAATTCAACAGCCCACAATATCACTGCATCTGGCTGCGTAGCTCTGGTGGTTTTGGTTGAAAAAGTTGAAGGTTACTTGAAAAAGTAGAAGGGTGAGATCGGTTCATTAAAACATAATCTGTTTGGGATTTACATTGTAGTCTTTATTTACATTACGTTTGACTGATCTGTCATTGACATACACATGCATGTTTGCTGCCTGCTATGAGGGCTCTTTGTGGTTTTAGTAACTTATTTCAATACCTTATACTAAAAAAATTTTTATTTGTTCTACATGAACCTATTTTAATTTAGAATTCAAACAACCTATAGTCTATATATGCCACTTTACCAAGAAAATATTATAACACTGGGGCGAAAAAAAAACCACTCCTTTCTGAATTTGTTTT
Organism: Cottus gobio; assembly: GCA_023566465.1. Classification (NCBI taxonomy): domain Eukaryota; kingdom Metazoa; phylum Chordata; class Actinopteri; order Perciformes; family Cottidae; genus Cottus; species Cottus gobio. Next base: position 20,610,419 of record CM042231.1, on the reverse strand, counting down.
TGACACAGCGCTCCAGACACATTTTGGTCGGGCAACAGCATGTAGAGCCAGCATGTTGTCACATGAGAGAACGCTCTGAGAACGCTGAAAGCTTTGGAACAGGAGTTGGTGATTCTTGGAACGGTGTTAGCTGTTGGGCTAACTTGGAGAACTTGAGCACATTGCCAGCCCTATTGTACGGTCGAGGAACAGCTGTGGTGCAGCGCCTCATGACTCTGTACCAAGTTCGCTGTGTCCTGTCCATATCTGGTGAAATGTAAATAACAAAGGGCATGGGTTTCTCGTGTACGTGTTTGTGTTTGGGATGCAAAAAAGAATTTGGGGCTCACCTGCAGAGAGAGAGAGGTTCTCTACTACCTCATAGCTTTTCAGCTCCCATCCATTATCCGAACCGCTTATCCTGTTTTAGGGTCGCCAGTCTATCGCAAGGCACATGTAAAGACAGACAACCATTCACACCTATGGGCAATTTAGAGTCCTATTAACCTAAGATGCATGTCTGTGGACTGTGGGAGGAAGCCGACAGTGCTAGCCACTACACCACCGTGCAGCCTTTTCAGCTCCCTCCAGCATTCACCTTGAATGCTGCTGCAGCTTACTGCAGAGTTACAGCAGATGATGGGCGCTTTTAGTTATTTCTTTATTTTTTCCACGACGACTGCCACAGTTTTGTTTGTCCGTTCCCCTCCACGTACATCAGCAGTACAGCGTGGCTGCGGCCGATGGCACATTAGATTTGTATTTTTTTTTTTTGTATTTTATTTTATTTTTTTGCTACGTGTCTTGATTGAGGCTCAGTTGCTGAGTCATGGGAAACAAACACTGACACAGTGGATCCACAGAGATCCCTGCTTAAGAGTTATTTTTGTGTGTTTTGTGTGTGTCATGAGATGAGTGTGTGGATGTTTTGGTTTAAAGTGCAGCTGGCCTTTGTCTGTGTGCCTGTGATGAAAAGGGATTTGAAATGCACATTCAACAGTCAGACGTCTGGTTTGTCGAGCCTCGAGGGGATTTCTCCCACCACTCAAATACACCCATAGACGCGCCCCTCCTGAGCTGTCCAGCTGGCCTTCCATCTTCTGTGTACCTGTCCTTTTGCATGTGTGATATCTAAATATTACGGTGAGTCGGAACCGCTGCACGTAACAATGCTACTCAAGTGTTTACTCACCTGTGCATAGGCATCTGTCTTAGGGACGATGGAGACCTTTTCAACATCACAAACAAATGTGCTAATTGATTCAACTGTCCAGAAACTGGATGAATCTTCCGAATAACCAAAAGCAAGTCAGTAAAGTCTTGTGAGGCGAAGTGTCCGGCATCTTTGAATCGGACGGAAACTTACGCTACAAAGTGTGCACAACACCTCCATAAGTGAGCCATCAAGTTCACTTTCTATTTACAATGTTTGTCTCTTGCCACTTTAATCTAGTGGCTTTGATCATGTTGTTTGCTACTGCTTGGTTTCCATCCTGGTAACGGCTTTTAGAAATCAGTGTTGAGCCCTGCTCATGAGCAGAGTGGGTTACTACCACAAGATAGAGCTTCAGTGGAACCAGGGGCCTGTTGCACAAAACTAGGATAAGGGATAAAGCCAGGATATCTTGGTGATCCTGGCTCAATTGATCCGTAATCCGGTTGCACTAAAGATGGATAGGGGGCAGGAGGATATGTTATGGTATAAATTACCATGGAGATTTATTCTGTGGAGCTAGCCTGCTCCAGACCAGGCTAAATTCCAGGATCTATTTAATCTCATCCCTAATGTCAGTCAGCAGTCACCACAAATGGAAACCAATAGTTATTTCACTCCTCACTATACATTGTTATCACATATAACTAGACCCACTGTCATTATTTAAACGTTTGTGATCATTAATTTCAATGATTTTGGATAAAAAAAGATTTTTAGATGTTGCTATCATTAGATAATTTACAGTTTCCCATAGACTATAAGGCTATATATAAAATGATAGAATATTAGGGCCACAGAGGGAAAAAAAAGACAAGTCATAATATTGTAACCAGTTGTTTTAAAGGAGGACAGTTGTTAAAATGACAGATGTGGGGCATTTTGTGAAATTGTACTTCAGTATGGTTTCATAGACAAAAACATGCTGATGTGCCAGAATATTAAGTATCACATTGTCATAAGTATCAAAACTGTAAAAACAATGTAGCTTTTCTGCAGAAAGAACCAGCCTCATAAATTTATGACTTTATCCTTTTTCTTCAGTGTGGCCCTAGTACTCTGTCATATAAACAAATACACATTCCATATGAATATAAAAACACAATGTGTAACATTATGTTCCTTTATTGAATAAGGACAAAACAAAGCAGGTAAACCATCAGCTCCTTTCGAAACTGAAGTCACAGTGACTCTACAAGATGGAAAGCACAGAATCCAAGCATATTATACAAAATGATACATACACATTCAAAGGTCTGTATATAACACACCCTGCATGTCTGCACACTAAAATAAATGCAGGACAAATCCATACACATCAACTGAACAGACAAATGAATGGATGCAGTAGCCTCCCTGCAGCCTTGTATTACACACAGTATACCGCACAATCATCATAAGAGGCCAAATTCGTAAAAAAACGAACCCAAAAAAAACAAAATTCCTCTGCCACCGCAGGACATATTTAAGCAAAATTGAAAGCACACATACCAACTAAAATAATTCAACACATATTGGTCCCTCAGCAGCCGACCACTGTCGTCATCAGGGAAGATTGCCGGATTGTCCCAGTCCATGGCTGGTGGCACTCTGGGGGCCCTCTCCTTCCTCAGGCAGGCCACATTGTGGAGGACAGCACAAGCCACAGTAATATCACATGCCCTAACAGGGCTGACCCTTAATTTGTGAAGGCAGTGAAAGCGTGCCTTCAGGAGGCCAAAGGTCATTTCAACTCTGGCCCTGGTCCTGGCATGGGCATGGTTGTAGGCCTGCTGTGCTTCCTGGGGGTCTGTGAAAGGTGTCAGGAGAAAAGGCTGGCAGCCATACCCCCTGTCTCCCAGCAACACACCAGAGAATTCACCTGTCAACACAAAATCTCATCATTACTACCTCATAAACTCAGTGATATTCTTGACACAGCCATGATGGTTATAAATAGGGGTTGTGTGGCTTACCTTGTGATAGGCACTGATAGATTTCAGAGGCCCGAAAGATTCTGGAGTCATGGACTGAGCCAGGCCATTTTGCCACAACATTGCTGATCACACAGTCAGCATTGCATACCATCTGAAATCATAAGATGAGGAATATTACACCAATCAATGCACATCACTGGAAATGCAGAGTGTTCATCAATGGACAATATCAAAAAGTTATGTTCACCTGAACATTAATGCTGTGAAAGGATTTCCTATTCACAAAATCGGCCTCATGGGCACCTGAGGGGGCTTTTATCCTTATGTGTGTGCAGTCCACTGCACCAATGACATTGGGGAAACCTGTCACACAAAGTAATGAGTATCCTACTATGTGTTAACAGTTGTCCTGTAATTTGTAGATCCTCTTACCTGCAATCCTATAGAACTCCTCTTTGATGTCACAGAGTCTTCTGTGGCCAGGGAAGGAGATGAAGACATCTGCTAATGCTTTGATAGCCAGACACACACTCCTTATTGTGCGGCAAATTGTGGCCTTGTTCAGCTGTTCTGCATCCCCCACTGAGTACAGGAAGGCTCCACTAGCAAAAAAGCGCAAGGCCACACAAACCATTTGCTCCACACTCAGTGCATGGCTCCGTGCAGTGCGGTGCTTAATCCTGGGACCCAGTAGTCTGCATAGATACCTGATGCCATCTGCAGAAAACCTGTATCTTTCATATAGATGGTCATCAGGGAAGGCCAGTGGGTCCCTGAAGACCCTTTCTCGCCTGAAGGCTCTCCTCAGCACAAGTGCTTCTTCATCCACCACATCTCGCACGAATGGGCATGCCATTGTCAGAGCAGAAAGGAACACACAATTTTGGGCCTTCATATAGGCTAGTGGCCACACCTGGTGCTGGGGGGGTGGGCAAAAGAGGGCGATGCCTTATAACGATGACTTGGTTGTACTGATTGCTGGGAAAATAAAAAAAACCTTAGAAAGATGCCACCGTCCTGTGTGCTCACAATAAGAGCTCATATGTCATGGCTCACTTGACTTTACGAGAATATACCTAATTTTTATTTTGAGCTGTGTCATCTTCTTGGAGCTGGGGGAGGAAAGAAAAATAATGATTAATACATTTGTGTTACAGTTAGCATACAGTGTACATTGAAGGCATATCTCACCTCCCTCAAGTTTTTTTATTTCAAGGTCCAGTTTCCTAATTGTCCTCTTTTTTATTTCAGACTCCAGTTCAAGATTTTCCATCTTTTTCTTCTTGTACTGAATGTCTATGTCTGCCAGTTCTATTTGGCGCCGGAGGTGGTTGCCATACAACTTTCTGATAGCTTGTGAGCTCTGAACACAATACAATTAGCGCAGCTGGAATTTGGCAGGATGTGGTGTCCTTTTATTAATACGCACTATGTTGCCAGGCTGGTTTTCCCACTGTATAGCATCTGGGTCCTGTAAAAGAAATTAGATTTTTTGATTTTGATGAGGACTCCTCACCATTGTAGAGTAAATAGTACTTTCACAGTCTTAACATGATACCTCATGCCTTCTGGAATCCAGAGAGATGGTCTCCTCCTTATCATCGTCTCCATCATGTGCTGTTGCTGCTGCACTGGGGCCTTCACCCTATCACATTTAATCGGATTCATATTGAAGCTAGTAGACAAGACATGCCAGGCCTACAGTATGCCTTTGATGGAGTACTCACTGGATCAGCATCGTCTGGTGCTTGTGCTGGTGGCTCTAACAGGAACACAGTGCTGCCAGACACTGCAAGGCAATAGGTAAACCAAAGTCAGACAGTCCAAATTGATTAAATATGAATGTGGTTGTATCCCATGTAGAGATGGAAGGACATACCTTGAATGAAGCGGGTGGCATCTTGGGAGGAACCTATGTTCGTCTCTTTCCCCCCAGGGATCCCCTCTAAGACGGGCCTGCCTTTATTTAGCTCCAAGGCCATGTCCTCTGCTGGGCTCAGCCTTTGGTGACCCACCACCCGTGCCTTGTCTGTGGGTATTCTTTTTCACTGCTAAAACAGTACAGACAATGTGTGAGCAGGCACCTTCTGGGTACAATATATGCTTGTGCTTTGTTAAATATTAGTCAGGGACCATACCATTCTGCAGAATGTTCTTGTATTTGAGTTTGACCTGCTGCCATGTCCGTTTTGTTCCGTTCATGTTTAATCTACACACACACACACACACACACACATTTAATGGAGTCACACTGCAAAAAATTACTTGGTATTTTTGTCTTGTTTTCAGTAAAAATATCAACAAAAAAAAAAAGTTAAATAAAGATGTATTTTCTTTATTTGCTAAATGACCTAGCAAAATAAGTATAGTTTAGACAAAAAATATAAACTTTAAGTAAATGTGTGCTTAAAACAAGCAAACAAATAAAAAATCTGTAAATATAATAAAAATTCTCTTGAAATAAGTTTACTTTTTCCATAAACACTTAATTTTAGAAAAGTTCTCGTTTCACTGGCAGATTTTTTTGCTTATTTTCCTAGGTAATTTTGCTCAAGAAAATATTTAAGATTTTTTTTAGATATTTTTTTTTAACTGAAAACAAGACAATACTAAGTAAGAAAGACATTTTTGCAGTGCAGTGAGCAACCGACCTTGGGTCCTTTGAAAGGCGCTATATAAATTAAAGTGATTATTATTATAGCTCATCTATTTATTCAATTAAATTTTATTTATATAGCACTTTTCACAATTGTTTCATTCTGTCAAAGCAGCTTTACATTAATGAAAGCAGGAGAGACACAAAAAAAACGGTGGACAACATAAGAAGCAGAGTACAACGGCTAAGATTAAACCGTACTGAGCGTAGTAACGTTAAATAATAATGTAAGGCTTTAATAATAATTTATCATAGCTTTATACAGTGTGATGGAGTTACTTTACACAATTTCACTCATATCTGCAGTGCATTTCAATTAAAAATTTAACCGTTTCATAATTACAGTACAACTGCATTTTTGGAGATGTGAATTAAATATTTGAATTGTAATTGTGATGTTTCAGCGGAGCGGTGAGTGTGTAATTGTGCACTACTTACGCATTCAGGCGGTCTGCAATACTTTGCCACGCTTTTTCTCTTTGCTTTATCACTGTGGCGGTGTTGCCTTTCTTCTTAATTATATCTTTTACCTCCTCGTATGCCTCCATGAGGATTTGTGCTTCCGACGGCAAAAAAGTAAAAACTACGCGGCTCTAGTTGCCATGGTAAATCAGTTAATCTGTGATCTGTGGCGGGGTCTATTTGAGTGAGCCGTGAGCGCGCACCTATCCAGGATTGGTTTCACCTGGCTTAATGAATCCGTGTCTGCTCATCCTGGCTTGGTCTTTGTGCAACCAATTAAGCCTGGACGCACATGTTTTGGCTTCATTGAGCTCAGCTGAGTCATTTACCCCGGATGTCTTAATTCTACTTTTGTGCAACAGGCCCCAGGTCAGGTAATTAAAGTGTCGTTTGTTTTTTTGGCTGTTTGCTAGCTAGACACCCAGCAGACGGAATTAGCAAAGCCGCTGATGCTAAGTTGAGGCGCTCCAATGACGACACAGATCGTTGGCTTCACACAGAACGCTGGCTAACCAAACAATATAGCTTACTGGCTATTGGTGTATTCAGCACTACATAAAGATTTAGAGTTAATACATTTAGAAACTTGAGCACACTCGGCTTGACTGTGGACGCTAAAGTATTCTAAACTTGAGGGTTGCTTACTTTTTTTCTGGAGCTTTTGACCACATCTCACGGCCTTCTTCAGCAAACAGAACGACCACATTTCTGTTCTCAGTTGTCCACATGATAACAAGCTTCATTCTTTGTGAGAAGCTGGTGAACCTGTTTCGAATATTACATTATTTTACTGTCAGAGGCTCCAAGAAAAAAACAACCTTCACATGCAGTATATATTTACATATGATGAATTATCGAACAGCAGGGATGCACAGCAAGTAAGTGGTGAATGACCTACTGCTGCAGTGGGAGTGCACATGGAGGGCTGTATCAATATTCAGGTGGAGCATTAGAAGCTCTGTAGTTCTCTGCAAAAAGGAGGCGGTGGGTGGATGCATACAGAGAGACAGCGCTCTGCGGGAAAAGACATGGCGGAATCCACCGCTCGCTCGATTCCCATTCAAGCCAAAAACCCCATTGCTAAAAATGCTAACGCACTAGCTATATCATCCACTTTTGTTCACACACACACACCAATTCTGACTGTGTGTGTATGGACCCTCTTACTGTTTGCTGAAAAATGCTGACGTATAGAAGTACAGTTTGGCAAGAGCAGTGTACAGAATCACTGAGCAAGAGGCCCAATAGTTAGTGGCCAGAAGTAAATATGTATTTGTTGGAGAAACCTAGAAATATAAAACACCAACCGAACATAAAGGTGTCCTCTTTAAAGCCTTCAATCCAATTTGTAAATGGATTCTCATCTGTGTTCATTATCCACAGTAACCGTTTCAGTAAGTTACCACGGACGCATCCGGCTAACAGTCAGCAGTTTATGCGGCCACCAGTTAAACTGAAACAAGGAATTCTGTAGAACTCGAGTCCGCTGTTTGAATATTGAACATGTGACAACAATGACATTTGGATGCCGGTAGCTGTTTTAGTTCAACATTTAAAGGGCCCGGTTAGCAGGTCTGACTTTCAATCAGAGGATCGGTGGTTCAAACCCCGGCTCAGCCAGTCTGTGTTGTTGTGTCCTTGAGCAAGACACTTAACCCTAATTGCTCAGGGTTATATAGTAGACCGTTGCTGTGTCTACGGTCTATTATATATCATGTAAGTCGCTTTGGATAAAAGCGTCAGCTAAATGTAATGTAATGTAAAGCTTGCTAACGTCTCTGGAATGCTGAAACATTGCTGTACCGCTCATGATATCCGTTAGTATTAGTCCTGTGCCAAACGTCCTTGTTTGATTCATCATATTTATTCAACCTTGTCTGGTTTTCAAGTCAAGTAGTGGACTACAAAAGTCTGGGCATTGTGATCTTATCTGAAACCGTCTTTAGTATTTCATCGCTTTATTTTTTTGTCATCAACAATATAGATTTTAGTAAAAGTCTTTCTTCTTTAAATTCCATTGTAGCCTCGTCTTTTTTTCCCCTGTGAAGAGTATTGCATGTTGATCTCGTCACCTGTGGTGTTTATGGAAGTCTCTTCATCACATAGTTTTCAGTTATCACTAACGAAGTTAACGCCGGTGTGTCACAGCTCTGTCTCACATTTGAACAAATAGTATTTCATGTCAATCGACATGCACAGTTGCAAGTCGCAGCCTCTCCTCCGCCTTCTTTGGCTGTGGCTGCGGCCTCCTGGCACGCCCTGAACTTTCATACCGCACTACATGTGCAACAGAGAGGGAGATGGTGAGAGGGGGAGGAGCGTTGGACAAAGAGAGGACAGGAGAATACATCACTCGGCCTCTGCCGTGGACAGTCAGGCCCACAGAGAGCTAATGGATAGGAAGAGGGACGCAGAGGGGAAATGTGGTCATGGAGCTCAGTGGGCAGAAGACGGAGATAAAGTAGCTGTCCGTCTCCATGGAAGCCTGGTTTCTCTCGACGCCTTCAGTAAACATGGACTTTATATTCTCAAGGGGTGTTCAGGACCTGTTGTTTCTGTCCAATAACACAAGCTAGAAGATGAAAGAAAACGGAGCAGACAGATCGAGGTTAAAGGGAGAAGAGAGACGAAGGGTAGCAAAAGTGTTGGTGGGGGTGTACACGGGCCAATGACTGAGTAAGGGAATTGTGGGAAAATAACTTGTTACATTAATATATAAATGCATACAGCTCATCCACACACACACACACACACACACACACACACACACACACACACACACACACACACACACACACACACACAGTCTGTCGCCCACTGAGGGTTCTCGATCATCAGAAGGATGAACGAGGAGTTCAAAGGGACACGGCTGGTTCAGGGGCAGGCTGAGTGAAAGTTACTCCAACCTCTCCAGTGAGTTTGTGTCTGCTGTATATCGCTATGGCCACTGGCCCAGTAGTAAGACCCTCTCTGTCTGCTTCCTCCAGATTTCAGAGATCTACGTGAGCGGCGAGTCGGGCGACCTCACGGCCAAAGAGAAGCTGTTGCTATGGAGCCAGCAGGCGACGGAAGGCTGCCCCGGCCTCCGCTGCGTCAACTTCACCTCATCCTGGAGCGACGGACGCATGTTCAACGCTCTGCTGCACAGATACAGGTCAGAATAATCCTTAAATACACTCGCTGATACATCAACACTCAGAGGCCTATTCCGTCTCAAGATGCTTCATGATATTTCAGACATTCATTTTGTGTTTTACATGTAATAAAATGTTAAGACGGTTCATTGTAAACTGCACTGAATTTACAAAAATACCTAAGAAGTCAAAGATGTTTCTATAAGAGACACGCTCCTAAAGTACAAAATCCCATCTGTTTGTTTCCCAGGCCAGACCTGATCGACATGGAGGCGTTGTCGCGGCAGAGTAACCGGGAGAACCTCGAGCAGGCCTTCGAGATTGCCGAGTCGCTAGGGGTGACCAGTCTGCTGGATGCTGAGGGTGAGACTGAACGAGTAAACCAGCTGATGCTTCTCCTGCTCGGGGGGGGGGGCTTTTTTCTGGGGAGCTGTTAACTACCCGGATGAGAGGGATAACCCTCTCAAGCCCACAGTCTCGTCTTTGGGCTTAACGTTACAACAGTCATCACAGCCAGACACAAGTCCTTGAACAAAGCATGTGTGCCAATCTCTTCCATCAATCTCTTCATCAAATAATGATATTTCAACCAAAGCACTTTATTCTAAGTTCCGGTAAAAATAGATGGTTTGCATTAGATTGTGCATTTCTCAGCGTAACTGTTGAAGGGATGAATGACCTGTGCTGTTTCCATAGAGGCGAACTGAAAAAAGAGACTAGAATGTGACACTGCTTGGGTACAGACAGCAGAAATAAGTCAGGTAGACTTTTCCAGCTTTTATTTTAAAAAGCATGCCAATAAAAGAACCTGCCAGCCCTGATGTCTGACTGATGAATGTTGATGTGTTTAATGGCTCTAGCCTTTAGGCATTCTCTTTTCCACAAGCGTCTTAAAATCAGTTGCCTTGAGCTATTCATTTCCTGTTAGCAGACTCATTTAGGCTGATTTATACTGGAGTCACCCGCAGGAAGTTACTGTTGGACTGATATTACCGTATATTACCTGTCACTCAAAGCATATCCAGAGCTCAAACTGGTCAAAGGAAAAACACCCTGATGGGATTTCTTGTAGTTTAAACGTCTGTACGTTTATAATTTGTCTGGCCAGTGATTCTCTTTCTTCTATTCACGGCCCGTTTCTGTGGAGCTGTCGTTCCTTTGATTCAAGTTGTTTACAAGCATTAGTTTGTCTAGTTCTTATTAATTCATTATTAATTGATTATTTTCTAGTTGTTTGAGTTTAAATTAGGTTTAATCCAAAAGAAACGGTCTTTCTAATTTTCCATCTTTCTTTCTCTTCAGATGTTGATGTTCCATCTCCAGACGAGAAGTCGGTCATCACCTACGTCTCCTCCATCTATGATGCCTTCCCCAAAATCCCTGAGGGAGGAGAGGGCATCGCTGCACAGGCAAGACTCATTCTGCACCACGCACCGACACCAACAATACTGTCAAACAATTTAGGAATTTGAGCTCATTATGGATGATTATTGAATCGTTGTGGTTTTAACTGCGTCGTCAATTAAGATTAAGATCGCTGACACTGCTGTTTGTTCACCAAAGCCTGTAATTTAAAGGGTGATTCTAACATGTATGTACTACAGTTCATAGTATAGTACACGTTTGCCTCAGTTGCCTATATACGTGCAATAGTTCTTAATGTACATGTTTTAATCTTCATTCTCAGCAGAAAAGTGTAATTCCTTATTTTCAGCTTCTTGAGTAATTACCTGAAACTTTCAAATCATTTTCGTTATTAATTTAATAGTGCTGTTGCCATTTATTATACATTACTTTTTTGGGGTAAAATTAAGCTTGTAAAACAATCAAAAATGTTCAGTCTGTGAGTTTGTAATGTATGATTTGCCACCTCTGTCTCTCCCGGTCTCCCTCCATCTCCTCGATCTCCTGCTTACTCCTCGTCCATCATCAGGAGGTGGACCAGCGCTGGTCGGAGTACCAGTCCAGGTTCTCCTCTCTGCTCCAGTGGAGCCGCCAGCATACGGTCCTCATGGCCAACAAGAACTTCCCACAAAACCCTGTAGAACTCAAGGTGAGCGAGGTCTCTGTTGAGACATTTACTTTTTTTCCTCATCAGCAGTTTCCTGTTGCTTCGCCATTAAAATTGGCATTAAAGTAAGAGACGGGGAAGAGACAGTTAACTTCATAAATGAATCAAAGAAACAGTTTGACTAAAACTGCTAAGCGTTTTCATCAAAGATCAAAATCTAAAATAGTTCTAACGCTAACGTAATGGAGGCTGTTATTGGAGTTTGTTGGTGTCTGTTTAAGGACAGACCTCCGGGTCTGGAAAAAAAAAGTGAACAAAGTTCGCACTGGACGCCAACTTCTCTCTTTATTGTGACATGTTTAAAGGACACAGCAATAACTTGCCACCAAACCCTGCAACATCTGGTGAGTTTTTTTCATCCCGGGTCTTGTGATCCAAATAGCCTCGTGGCAACACGAACGCTTTTGGTTGGTAATGGGAATAGAATTCTGTGAGTTTCTCTTCCGTCCCACCAACAAGCAAGGGAGAAAAAGAAAATCATATTAAAAAAAGGTTCTGAAGTATAATGGACTACAGCAGACACAGTGAAGAATATAGATTAAAAGGAATTAGTTTGACAGAACACATATGTGATGTTAGCAAAAACAATAGAACGATAATCTGAGAAAAGGATGCTGCTTTGATATAAATAATATCTAAAGACGCGACGAGCAGAAGGAGGGAGGGTCAAGGAAGCAGTCATGTACGTAGCTTGAGATGCTCGTTGAGAATGACCATCCAGAGATCTTTTACTGTCTCTCTGATAACGGGCACTGACTTGTGTCTGACCTTAAACGAAGCATGCGTCACAGTAATATTGACCTCATCATTAACTTGCTTCATCCTCCAGGCACTTTACAACGAGTACGTCCATTTTAAAGAGACGGAGATCCCCGCCAAGGAGGTCGAGAAAGGTCACATCCAACACCTCTACAAACTGTTTGAGGTAAGCATGAACGGAGGAGGAACATGAACGAGGGCGAAAAGAGACGAAGGCCCCATGTGCATCATGGGGTCTCAGTCGGAGGGATAGAGTGTTTTGTTATCATTCGTACAAGTTTACTAATCGGCTGCATTTGTCTCCTGGAGCAAAGACATTTCTACCGTTTTGTTGTTATCAATGGCGCAGATTGTCTCAATGGACACGAGTCTAGTCGATGATAGTTCCTCCTTTATTCTCACTCAGCTGATTGTACCAGAGAGTTTGTATGTGGTGTGACTTATGATCACGTTTAAATGTAGCACTAACGTGATGGAGGCTGTTATTGGAGTTTGTTAGTGTCAGTTTACGGACAGACCTCCGGGTCTGAAAAGTGAAGCCAATGCTGAAGGGCACGCTTGCATGTTTCCAAGTTGCCATCAGGGGGCGACTCCTCTGGTTGTATAGAAGTCTATATAAATTACTCTACTTCTCTCTTGATGTATTCCCTCAGTAAACATTGTAAACATGAGTTTATGTCTCAATCAATAGTTTCAAGTCTTCTTCAATACAGCATGATGTTCATTTAGTACGTACATCATGGTCCTTTTAGAGTCAAATTGTACTATATTTTAGGGCGGGGCTATCTTGTGACTGACAGGTCTCTACCACGGCATAGAGACACACCTGTTTTTCTGTTGGGCTGCTCATAAAAACGTAGTTCTGGCCGCATCTTTTAAAGCGCCTTTCACACAGGAAGCGGGTTGCGCTTGCTGTAGCACGAAGGCTGGAAGCAGCGAAAAGCCGCTGCACAAGCCATCGGAAATAATGTGTTTCAGAGCACAGCGGTGACGTCGTCACGTTCTGTGTGAAAGGCCCTTTCAGCATTTTTCTGTTTGCTAGCAGTCAAAAGTGATGAGATACAAAGTCAATGGGAAGCAATAGCTTGGCTTTCCCTCCGGTGTGGGTCAGCTGTCTGTTGCTCAGTGTTCGCTTGTAATAAAAGACACAATAAGGAGTCGGCTGTTCAGGTTTCCCTTAAGTATTTGCCACCTAAAATTAGCATCCAAATTAACGTGATTTACGGATGGACCTTTCTAACCAAGCTAGCGTTAGCTAGATTATGCGCTAAATTATGAATCATGTCAGAGCAAAGGCATGACCTGCCTTTTTCTGCCTCAAATTGGGTTTCCCTGATATTCTCACCCTAACTAATCTTAGGCCTCATGCCTAAACCTAACCAACCCAACCAGCAAAGGCAACAAGTGCTAGCCAATCAGAGGCTGAGATGGGTGGGTCATGCCTTTGCCATAGCAAGGTTTTTAATTTAGCTGCCGCGCCTTGCTTTTTCCAAGCCCCGCCCCTTTAGTTCAAGTATTGTCACTTCTGATTAGAGTTAGGGACGGACAAAATGCGGAAATTGAGGCTTCAAAATGGTCACCCACAAACCAATGGATGACCTCACAGTGACTACGTCCACTTCTTATATACACACACTATAGTGCACATGCGCTAAAGCATCGTGGGATATGAAGTATGTAATCACTGTGTGTGGATGTGTTTCCAGGTATGGATAGAGTTCGGACGTATAAAGCTCCCTCAGGGCCTCCATCCCAACGACCTCGAGGAGGAGTGGGGCAAACTCATCTTGGAGATGCTGGAGAGAGAGAAGGCTCTACGACCGGCTGTGGAGAGGTACTCACTCTCTCTCTCACACTCTCTCTCACACTCTGTCTCTCTCTCTCTCTCTCTCTCTCGCACGCACGCACGCACAAATCCATTCAAATATTGACTTCAGCAGGATGCATGCAATTAAATATAAAACGCTGATGCAAGGCTTTACAGTCAATTTCTCGTCAAGTGTGATTTTCATAGACATGCCCCTTTAACCTCTGTGTGTTTTCAGGCTAGAACTGCTGCTACAAAGGGCTAATAAGATCCAGAACATGGCTCTGGACGGTGAGGAGAAGCTCACCCTCGCTAAGAACACACTCCAGGCTGTGAGTACTCGTCCTTTCACACACACATGCAGGGGCGTCAGGTTTATGTCCGATGTCCGCATGTTGGGTAATTTGCCGTGGTAATTCACAATATGTTGATTATCTGTGAGAAGCTGTGTGAACAAAAACATACTTAGACATTTGGTCCAGTTTTCTCTTTTTTTTGCTAAGAATCTTTTTACTTAATCCACATATTCACTTTATTAGAAGCCCTCATTTGATGTGTGTTTTAGGTGCTGAATGTAGTTTTTCTGTATTGTTCACTGAAACTATGGCCGAGGGAACACCAAACATTAGAACATCATAGCTCATAGAAAAAGAGCCGTACCACCTAAGCAAAACAGCTGATCCAACCCTGCCTGCTGTGGTGTCCAGGACATGTCTCGAGTGGAGAGCGGCGAGGCGGTGCAGTGTGAGAGGGAGCTGGCGTGCTACCTGCAGGACTGCGAGTCTCTGATCAGACAACTCAACCAGGACCTCAAGGTCCTCCGAGATGAGAAGTACTACCAGGTGGAGCAACTGGTGTTCCGGTGAGTTGACTCTCACGGGTTAAAACACTTCTCAAAGTGGTCCTTGTGTAATTCATTAGTTCAAACACAAATGGCTCATTATACTTCATTATTGGTCAACAAGCCACATTGTGTTTTTCCATTAAACCTTCTAATTATCTGCTGCAGTTAATGTGCTTTCTCTTCATCTGTTCATCAAGTGTGTAAAAGGGGCTCTGGTTTAGCGGCCATTGCATCATATCTCCTTTGTGCACGCGTCAGTCTTGTGTTTGTCTGTCTTTTTTTTATTATACAGTTTTAAGTCACATCTTTTTGAGAAACCTTTTAGATCTTGGTTGTTTTTAACTTTATTATATCCGGTTTAACAACTGGACTTTAAGGTACCAGAGAAACAAGTTCTGGAGGTTTCTATCTGCCGAACAGCATCTGAGAAACGCAAATCTCTAACGTGAAGCTGCTTTTACCGGATTTAATCTGCCGGTCTATTTGTTTTGGAATGCAAGACCTTTGCGTGTAATAAAAACCTCCTGAACGATGACTGAAGAAGTCCTTGGATTTCTGAGAGAAGCTAACGCCAGTGACAGCATTGGTGATGAAACCAACAACTCCCATGATCCCACACTACTTCACGTCGCCAAACCGCTTGTTTTGTTGTGTCATTGAGAAACCACGAGAAGCAGAAAATGAACCAGTTGAGATGCTGATTGAATGCTTTCCTGTCTCTATATGACATCACTGCATCTTCAAAGCACACCGACTCAGGGAAAGGAATTAGTATGTAACTATATATGTGTTTCTCACATCCTCAGAGTGTCTTGCCTTC
The DNA here is from genome assembly GCA_023566465.1 of Cottus gobio. Lineage (NCBI taxonomy): Eukaryota > Metazoa > Chordata > Actinopteri > Perciformes > Cottidae > Cottus > Cottus gobio. The sequence goes on along the minus strand of CM042231.1, from coordinate 20,594,758 downwards.
AAGAGGAGCTGGTCTCCCTCAGACTGCAGTGCTCCAGCGTCTACAGGAAAGGCCACTTCTCCCAGGCCCTGGGCACCATCGGGGCAGAGCACCCCAGCCAGAGAGCCACGGACGGCGGCCTGACGCTGGGCCAGACCCTGCTGGGGGCCGTGGGTGCAGTGGGTGCCGCGCTCCTACGGCGGCCCACGGCTCGCTCCCAGCTGGTGGCCATGTCGTCATCGGAGGACGAAGGGAGCCTGAGGTTCATCTACGAGCTGCTCGGATGGGTGGAGGAGACGCAGGTCAGAATCCGTAGCTATTGACGGATTTTCTGTCTTGATTATTCGATTTAGTCTATGAAATAGAACGGATGTATAAAACATCAGCAAAAAGTAAAAAAAGGAGCAAATCCTCACATTTTAGAAGCGGGGACTTTTGCTCCATCCCTAGGACACATTAATATAATACTTCATGTCATGAAGTGAGTCTGGTACAAGAAATGGTTCAACATTGTTGTAAAGGATTTACAGTATATTCTTCCATGATATAGACTATGAAACAGTAAAGAGATTTAAAATCATGAATATTACCATAACATGAAATCTACATTCAAAAGGCATTTAAAGCCTGAGAACACATTCAACTGAAATGATACTTAAAAAAGGAGGATCAAAATATATAAAATATTTCGTCGCCCTTCGTGCATTTCAGGACCTTTTGGAGCGAGCTGAATGGGGTGCCGACCTCCCCTCCGTGGAAAACAACCTCCAAGAGCACAACGCCGTACACACCGCCGTCGAGGAGCTCATGAGCAACCTGCAGGAGGCACGCAGCTACGAGGTACACACACGTTGCTCCTGCGCACACAGAGGTCTCTGGGTTGAGAGCCACGGTTTGTGACGATGCTCTACCTTCCTCTCATTCAGGCTAAAGTGTCTCCGAACTTCAAGAGCAGTTACTCTGAAACCCTGGCCAAGCTGGAACACCAGTACTGCAAGCTATTGGTCAGTCTCTGAGAAAGATCTGTCTGTCTGTCTGTCTGTCTGTCTGTCTGTCTGTCTGTCTGTCTGTCTGTCTGTCTGTGTCTCTCTCTCTCTCTCTCTCTGTCTCCCGGTTCAACCCCTTTCTCAGTTAATCCCATTACACCATGACAGGACTCTCATGCTAAGAACACTCAACTTTGCATCTGCTCTCTTTTTGCACCTTTCCCCAAAGCCCTACCCCCGCCCTCTCTTTTGATTTCTTTGTCCCCTCTTGCTTCTTGTCTCTTAATATATTTGTGGTTTTAAATATGTTATTAATTCCTAACACTGTATGAAGGATTAGAGGTATTCAAAATACACTGTAGAAAACGTTGAGTCTAATATGTCAACAAAATAAAACAGTCCCCTCTAAACACCGGTCGTGTCTCACAGTCAGTGACCTTTGTCACCCATGGTTGATGTCGTCAAAGGGATTTTAGTCTAAACTCCCTTCAAACGTACCAAAACCAGCAGGGCTTAAAAAAAATTCTCTCTGCACTGCTGATCAGCATGACAACGATGTCTGTTTGTGTGGTTGCCATAGGAACATTCGTCATGGCACCTGCGGAGCTTGGAGTGCCTGCACTCGTTTGTGTCGCACTGCACCGAGGAGCTGATCTGGCTCAATGAGAAGGAGGAGGAGGAGATCGCCTTCGACTGGAGCGACAACAATGTCGCCATGAACGCCAAGAGAGAGTTATACAGCGTGAGTGGAGACCTTCCTGTCGAGTTCGCACAACACCACTGACACAGTGAAGGTGTTTGTTGAAAGGAAAAGAACGAGAGGCATACATAAAACAAGCCTCCCTGCGCAGAACGGAAATATATAATATCCAAATATGTTTTTTACACACACATCAGTTGTGTTTACGCGCACACATACCAGGCCGGTGCCATACAAATATAAAACCAGTAATCTACTGTAACCACCCCTCCTTTCCTGTTCTGTTTGCAGGAAATGAGGTTGGAGCTGGATGAAAAACAAGATGTGATGCGGTCGCTCCAGGAAACGGCCAACCGCCTGTGTCTGGAGAACCATCCAGCCAAACAGACTGTGGAGGTGACTTTACTCACTGGGACTGAATGACCTTTAAACATGTCGGCTTGAGCCTCTGTGACTCGTTTGTTGGAGCAGCTCAACCCTAAAAGCTTTTGATAAAATCCTACTTTTTTCCACTCGGCTGTGCTCTTCATAATATTTAGTTTGGTTGCATTTTGAGAAGTCTATAAATGAAATTAGGGATGCACCGATACCGATACCGGTATCGGTATCGGTGGTCGATACTGCGTTAAATACTCGTACTCGCATCGGTTTCAATGGCCGATACCAAGAACCGATACTCACTCAACAGTATTTCACTACAACAAACTGGTCGCGCTTTGTGGAGAAGCAACCCCGTGGCGGAGCCGGAGACACTCTTCTCTGTCTCAACTGTCTCAACAGTCTCAACTTCTGAGCAGCCAATCACGCTATCCAAGTTGTTTTGCCGTCCAATCAGATGGCCAGTTTGTCTCAACAGCAGAATCTGGAGCCGCCATCTTGGATCCTCGCTACGCAGCGCTCACTTCTTTCAATAGACAGGAGAAAAGTGAGACGCGAGTACAATACAAGACTTTATCGATATTGTGCTTATTAACCGGTGTTGCATACGTGTGTATGACATATTAGTGCTCATATTAGTGCTCTTGTTAGTGGCTGACAGCCCCGGAGTTACTTGTAATCAGTCCGTCCCAACGCGACGCAAATGTTTCGCGCGACCAGATTACATGTAAAGTCTATGCACAGACGCGTGTGGTTGCGACAGACGCAAATTTACGCCGGCGGCACGTTAGACGCGAGAGTTGAAATTTTCCATATTTAATACATCTATAATTGAGAAGCTCAGCGCGTCATCACCGCCGTCCTGCCGGTTTGAATCAAACGGCTGCTGATCCACCTGAAGTAGCGCTGGCAGCGGCCTCATTCAGACGCTGTTGTGCGGCTACGGATGATATTATTGTAGCCGAGTGTCTGTTGTGTGTCTATATTTGTAATTCTAATAAAATGAAAACACGCTGCAGGGTAACTTGAACCACTTTTTTATCTCCTTCACACACGTATATCCCACAATTCCACTCTTTTCCTTTCCGTTTCTCCCTCCACAATAAAAGCACCGGAAACATAACTTGGAACACAGCTTCCTATATAATTGCTCGATCCTTAATATTATCGCTTACATTATGAACCCGGACACGGGGCGTTTTATGGTCCGACATTAGAGGGACTTCCACAAGAAGTTTAAAGCTTGGGATAGCCTTCTGTTAATTTTGTACTATAGGCTTGACATAATCTGCAGAGGATAAAATAAAATCTGCCTCCAAATTAATTGCACTTTCATGGAGACCAAATCTAAGAAGTATCGGTATCGGTACTCGGTATCGGCAAGTACACAAATAAAAATATCGGTATCGTATCGGTTTGTAAAAAATGGTATCGTTGCATCCCTAAATGAAATGTCACCTTTTTGGAACAGTTTTAATTTCTAATTATATTATATTCAACACTATTGTCTCACTGAGGAGATCATGTTGGCCGTGTTAATGCATTTGTTATACATTTTGTATAAGTTCTTTTTATTTTTTTTCTACTTTTGAAAGTTCCACCTCCTAATAAGTCTATAAAATACTGTGTACCCTTAAAAGGGCTATATAAGAGACGAGCATATCAACAGCCTCTCAACATGGCGACGGCTGAGCTGGCAGCTAGAAGCTAATAGTGCTAACAGTTCAGACTTCATAAAGAAACAGCAGTGGTACTATGTAATCAAACTGGTATCTATAGGTTTAACTACGGTACTGAAAATGAATTCATATTTTGTAGAAAACAATAGTATATAATTCCTATAAAGCATTCTGATGACTTGGGATTTGTTTTTCATACTCTTACATGTTCACGCTGCCTATGCTCTAACTGTGCGTATTACATTACATTACATTTAGCTGACGCTTTTATCCAAAGCGACTTACATGCTACAGTAGACCGTAGACACAGCAACGGTGAGCAATTAGGGTTAAGTGTCTTGCTCAAGGACACAACGACGCAGACTACCGGAGCCTGGGATCGAACCACCGACCCTCTGATTGAAAGACAGACTTGCTAACCACTGAGCCACAGTCGTATGACTGCACAGTTAAAAAAAGAAGCTGCCTGAACTGACCGTCTGCCTCTGCCGATCAGCTTCCCTGTTATTGCCTCGTAGCGACCCCCTGTGACGTACCTGCAGTGTGACATCTCTCTCTGCGTGCTTTCAGGCGTACAGCGCAGCCCTGCAGACTCAGTGGCTGTGGGTGAACCAGCTCTGCATGTGCGTGGAGCAGCATCTCAAGGACAACACGGCGTACTTCCAGGTGAGGCGACAAAATACAGTTGCAGCTCTGCTCCTAAGCAGAAAGTGAGATTATGTAAAATCTGCAGGGAGACTGCTGGCTGTTCTCCTTGATACCAGGCATGTTCCCTGTCCCCTACAGGTCCCCCTGAAAATCATTCCACTAATGTTTACTATTCCTGTCTCTCGTGTCAGTTCATGGGGGATGCTCGGGACTGCGAGTCGTACCTGCGCCAGCTCCAGGAAACCATCAAAAGACAGTACACCTGTGACAAGAACAGCAGACTGAGCAAACTGGAGGACCTGCTGCAGGACTCAATGGTACCTGTCCCCCTTTGGTTTTGATCTCCAGTTTTGAGCGCTACACTGGTCAAACTTGTATGGGCGATTCCACACAGAAAGAAATGTCATATTTTCCTCAGATGTTTGATTTGAACTAACTGCAGGAAATACAGGCACCATATTCATTGACCAGCTAGAAATAATGAATTGAGGGAGCTTCCTTAATCGCGACAGGGCATCTGACTCAAATGTATCAAAAATAATCTGTTGGACCGTAGAAGTTGAGTGAAGTCTTTATTTCACTACAATCAATCCAGGAAGGGGCTTTCCTTTCAAAATAAAAGGTTCTCATTTGCAAAGTTTCTGCTCTGCTACTGTTCTCCTCACCCTTTCTCCTCACCTCGGTGTCTGGCTCTACACATTATCAATCCGTTTTAGGGGAAAGAAAAAAAAAAACTCTGGCTTGTTTGTAGTTATTTCAACCAATCACAAATGTCTTGGACGGTGCGGGAGGATGAAGATATAAAGATGAAGATAATAATAATGACATTTCTTTTTAATCCCAGTTTACAGTGATCCTTCAGTTTAGAAGCCCTGCCGCCACCTTGTGTCCACACAGCAAACCTACATATGACGAATGTAAAAGAATCTAGGACAGGAGCTTTAACATGAACTAGTTCTCCATGTACACGTAGCACCGGAGCAACAGAGCGCTGCGGTAGCATCCCCCTGATTGTTGCTGTGCCTCGGGCAGCCACAGCACGCCACATGACCGGGGGGAAGTAATCTATTAGAGAGTGCTTTTGCTGAATCATCCCCCCCTCCCTCTCCATGTCCCATTTGTTAGACTGCTATTTTCACACCCACCTTCTACACACACACACACACACACACACACACACACACACACACACACACACACACACACACACACACACACACACACACACACACACACGGCAGTGTTAGTGTGGGCAGCGCTCCACAGGCCGGAGCAGTGAGCGTACCCTCAATAAAGAGGCGCATGTCACAAACAGCTGCTCTTTTCACAGATCTGTGTGCAGCCTTGTGACGTGCCGTGTGTGTCCACACGCTAGGATGGAACGCTGATTGCATCTATTCATCTATCTAGTTTCCAGTCCGCTGTGCTTCGTCTCTCACTTCGCCTCTTTTATGACAACAAAAAACAAACAAACAGCAGAGCCGTTTGTTCACAACCTCTCTATCATGCAGAGATTACAGTTCTCATGAGACTTTCTCTTATATCACTTTTAGATTAATATTCTAATATTGAACTACTTCTTCATATATGGTTAGATTTGGGTGAGCTGTCGCTGATGAAGGATGATTCATCTTTGACATTTGGTACGTCTTTATAATAACTTCTCCTGGATGTAATCATAGGGCCATCCCCCGAGAGGTCCAGAGAGCATATTAACGCTTCTCTGATAATCAAATTGTTCTCATAGTGATGGTGGTTGTTCTTGTGGTTCTAATTATTTTGGACTTCTTCATGCCCCCACGTTTGAATGTGTCTCCTGATTAATTGTGTTTCCTCCAGCTCGTCATTTGACTTGTTCTCGTCGTGCTGACTGCAGCGACCGTCGTGTCACTGTGAAATTCATTTCTGGGGTGTAATTTAAATTATTTATAACTGAGGGAATAAATCAATCTCTAGTTTCAAGTATTCATTACAGCATGATGTTCATTTAGTAAATGATTACTCTGAAACCGACTGACGGGAAGTGATCGGCAGTCATAATGCTTCTCTCCGTCCCGCAGGAGGAGAAGGAGCAGCTGATAGAGTACCGGAGCACGGTGGCGAGCCTGGTGGGCCGGGCCAAGGCGGTGGTGCAGCTCCGGCCCCGCAACGCAGAGAGCACCCTGGGGGCCACAACGCCCATCAGAGCCATCTGTGACTACAGACAGATAGAGGTAGGCGCCCACCACATACGTGTGCATGTTATGGTTATCGTTTTTATCAAGCTAAAAAGAGCCAGTCTTGCTTTTCCCATCTCAGCTCTGGGAAACCGGTGTTGTATCGGGAACAGTTGACTTCCAGGACGTGGTTGTGACAAACTGACAAACTCTATTGTTTTAACCCTCACCACCGTCCCACCGACCACATCCTCTCTGCCCTGCACTTCCTCTCCAAGCCCTCCCACATCCCCTATCTATATGGCAGTTTTCATTTTAATTTTTAAATTGATGAGTGCGTCTACACAATCCCTTCTCTCCACCCAGGTGGTCCCTGTTGATGAATAATAGTGTTTTTAACAGTTTTTTTTTTTCTGGCAAGTATAAATAGCAGCGCACAATTTGGAAACTGAATAATGATCCAGCATTGATCTCTCACATAGTTCTCTTAATAGATGATTTTTACCTTTTTGTTCTCCTCACAAGACTATATCTTTGTAAACAGAAGGAAGTAAAGTAGCAATTAATGAGGGGAGAGCTGAAGGTGTGCGTTGATCCCTCTGTAATGAGTCTCCCTCCCTTCCTCCCCCTCTCCACTGTGATGTCCTCAGGGAATCTAAGAGCCAATGAATTAAACATCTGTCTCATCCCCTCTTGCGGCCAGTCGAAAACCAGCACCTCCCCGCAGCACGCTGCTATTTTTAGTTTTCCGTGTTAGAATCCTCGGGATCAGTTTGTCCATCGAAGCTGTTGGTGTTGTATCCAGGGGAAGAAAGGAAGGTGGTCTTCCACAGTCACCGATCTAGAACAAAAAGGATCCGAGCTGAAAGTTCTGCTGAAACAAATCAGTATGTGCTGGCAAACGTGCACGTGACCAAAAGTAATCTTTCTCTCCTTCACTTTCCTGTGTCTCCTCCTTTCTCTCTCCAAACCCTCCCTCATGTACCTTTTTTACCTTTCCCTTCTCACCACCATCCTCCTCCTCCTCCTCTTCCTCATCCTGTTCCCTTCCTCTGGGCTGGCAAGACAAACGTTCAGGTATAGCTGCCTATATTCTCCCTCTCTCACTTCAGATTCTCACTCTGCACACACGCCGTGCAGCCCTGGTTGCCCCTCTCTTATCAGCTGATGTCAGGCGTCACTCGTTAATGTGCCGTGAGTTTGATACCCGGCCTGGCAGGTAAAATTAGTTCAAATAGTAGGTGTGTGTGTGAATCGGATGCTTCTCCCTTCCCATTCATTGGATTTCCATTCTGAAACCCAAAAATGGAAATGGAAAAATGGGTCCGATCCATCAGAACACAAAATGCTAAATTGCGTTAGCGTTACAACGGTTGAATATAGACAGTAGAGAGAGATCGTAGCAGTCACAAACACACAGTTTCATCTCCATGTGTGTCCACCATTTATTCACTTTCGTGTTGTACTACTACATACTAATACTTTCACACTGACCGCCCAAGAGGTGAAAGGTCCTCAGATGGCGGGTAGCCGTGCGTCTGGAGAAGGCATCAGCGCTGATAAGGGCAGGTGGCAATCAGCTGAGCTGAACTGAACTGGATTTAACACGCTCTCATTCAGTCAGTTAGGCAATAATACGTCTCAGCTTTAAACTTTTTAATTTACATTCCATGTGAGTACTGTATGTGCATAGCATTGCATTATGGATGTGTTGATGACGGGTGTGTGCAGGGACGGGTGAGAGAGGGGGTGGGAGGCAGCCCTAAAACACTTTGCCTTGTGTTTAATTTAGAAAAAAATGCTCTTATCACAGACTTTGTATTTTTTCCCGTGCTGAGTTTCTTTAAATCACGGCATCACTGCTGGTTGTTTTAGTTTTTTAACTCGTTGGTGAAATTGTGAAACCCAGCCCAGATATCAATAAACCTGACTTTAAGGGAATGATTGAAATGCTCTGAAGGGGGTTGTATGAGGTACTGATCTGGAGTCAGTGTACTTACCAACAGTGGACAGCCAGTTTAGAGAAGCAGACTGGAGAAGCAGCATGGGAGCAAATCAATGCTCTGCTGTAGATCTATTTTAGACACCTAAAAAAATCCATATCAGTTTATGTGTGCGCTATATTTAGAATATTTACACCGCTTCCTCTTGCTCTCATCACCTTTGACAAAATAAGTAGTTTTGTAGTTTGTGTATATTGTGTGTAAAATGACCGTTTTTAGTGGCAAAGTGCTGTTGGCCAACAAGGAAAAGTCATGAAAGAATTTTTTTTATCCACTTAAACTAATATTTATATTTTGTAGGTGTCTAACATACATTTTGCTGCTGTCCCGTCCACAGACGTATATTTCTTTGCTCCCTTGCTGGTACTCTGTTTCTCCAAACTCCACCTGCTGTTATATATTCCTCATACAACCACATTACAGAAAGTCTGAACTGTCCCTTTTTAAGTGTCGAGGTGCAAAGCAGCTTTCAGTCCACATGGCATCGTTCCTGTGTCAGGGTCTCTAATGTCATATCATGTTAGGGCTTCTGCTAACTTCATGAAATTCATGAATGTTTTATATTTTGTGTTGCATTATGAGTTTGTTGCTCTCAACTTTTGGTTTACATGTTTTCACTTCTCTCTTCCTTGATTTGTCCTCTTTTCCTCTAATCCCTCCACCATCCATCCCCCTTTTTTAACCTCTGTCGTATTTCTGTTGAACCACCAAAATCCTCCCTTTCTTTTAATTTTCTCTCTTACTTTCCCATCTTGTTCTTCACGTTCTCTTCATCTGTTCCCTTCCGTATTCCCATAACCTCCTTTCCCCTCTTTCCTCATCCTTCCATTCGTGCTCGATCTATCCCCCTTCTCCTGTCAGATCACAATAACCCGCGGCGAGGAGTGTGTGCTGGAGGACAACTCTCAGAGGACCAAGTGGAAGGTGATCAGCACGACAGGGAACGAGGCCATGGTCCCCTCGGTGTGTTTCACCGTCCCACCTCCCAACCAGGAGGCCATGGACACGGCCAGCAGGTGAGACGCATGCACGTGGAATTGGTTTCTGATTTCTATAATATGTCAGGAAGTGGTAAGAAAACTGTTTTGTGTGTGTGCGCAGGACAGAGCAGCTATACCAGAAGGTCATGTCTCTGTGGCATGAGCTGCATGTGAACATGAAGAGTGTGGTGTCCTGGCACTACCTGCTCAAAGACATCAGGACGGTCTCCGGATGGAACCTGGACATGGTGAGACGTGGTCCACTTGTTTTTTTCGCCCTGTTTGCGATCTGTCGTCTTCCTTTTCCAGCGTGTCCTGCTCCTCCTCACCGTCTCCCTCTTATGTCTCACCTGTCAGGTTCGCTGTCAGGCCCCGGCAGAGCGCCAGCAGGTCCTGGATCACCTGGAGTCCCAGCTGGCCGACTTCCTGTCCGACAGCAAAGAGAGCTCCGCGTTCACGGCGGGCGAGAGGCGAGAGCTGGAGAAGGACATCCAGCAGGCCCAGCAGCACTGCGAGGACCTGCTGCTCAACATGGAGACCGGTGGGACACATATATAGAATTAGATGCACACATGTCTCCTAAACACTTAGATTGGTACTCAAGTACTTTGAGGTATTTTCTTGTCATGCCACTTAAAACTTGTACTCCATTACATCTCAGTGGGATATATAAAAGCAAATGGCTGCAATGTTTCTGTTCAGGCCCCAAATAACTCCTTTCTCTTTTCTGTCTGTCTGTCTCTCTCTCTCTAGTGGAGAAGGATGAGTCAGTCTCCCGTTCGTACCTGTCGGAGCTGCAGAACATCTCCCTTCGTCTAAACGAGGCCGAGCAGAGACTGATGAGGGGGATTCAGACTCCGCCCCCAAGCCGGCTGTTGGGTGGCAGTGCTGACAACACTGTCCAGATAGCGGAGCAGGAGGTCAGTTTGAGCCCCATCTGCTGGCTGCAACGGGCAATAATTAATATCGTCAACTGTTTTTCATAAGAATTTGGGAAACAGGAAACTTTAAGGATTTGTTTTTACTGGAAAACAACGGACAATATTCCTTTTTGAATTACAATTTGGTCACCAGGACGGTATTAACTCCCTCGTTTCACATTCTTGTGCAGAAGCTGCAGTCGGAGCTGGATGGCGTGCGCTCCAGCCTAGGCGACGTGTCTCGCCGCTGCGTCAGTTTCTTCGAGGAGAAGCCGACGTCCTCCAGCATTCCTGTTCTCCGGTCGGAACTCAACCAGGCCGTGGAGAAGACGGACAAACTGCACAATCTCTCGACTGTCTACCTGGAAAAGTGAGCCTTTTCCTCTTTTTTACGTTGATCAATCAACTCAGAAATATTTGTGAATGTGTCACTTTACCTTCAACCTACTTTAGGTTAAAAACGGTGGACATCCTGATGCGCAGCCTGGATGAAGCGGAGAGCCAGGTCAGGAAGAACGAGAGCAGGCTAAGTGAAGATGACATCGTGCCTGCTGACAGACCGACCATTCAAAGCCTCAGAGATCAACTCGGGGTAAGGGACACGCTGTCATATCAACAGCATTTTTCACTTCATGTCGTAAAACTATTTGACCGCTTTGCTGCATCGTCTCCGTCCGATCTCTCTCCAGAGGTGGCAGGCCGAGCTTGTCGAGCAGGAGGGCGTCTTCCAGGCTCTGCAGTCGGAGGTGGGTCGGGCCAAAGAGGCGGGCTCGCAGCTCAGCAGGCTCCACCCAGACCGCAGCACCGAGCTGGAGCGCTACCAGGAGAGAGCCAATCAGATGGCCGAGAGGTGGAGTGGAGTCAAGAGACAGATGGAGATACGGTGAGCAGGACGGGGTGACAATGAGAACAGAGAGCAGAGAGAGGTTTGGGAATGAGATGAGGAGAAGGGTACCAGAGTGATGGTCAGTGAAGGTCATTAGAGAATTGTATAATCGCAGAACAGGCAACTATATATTGTCTTGCTAAAAAACATTCTCATACTGGATACAGGGCCCTCTTGGCGTTTTTTCCAATTATGTTGCATGACAAACTGGAATTTAAGGTTATTTTTATTTGGACATTTCTTCTCCAACTCCAAACATGCCCGTCTTGAAGTGGTCATATGGACAGATACAGTGGAGCTTTCTGCTCCTTAAGGGTTTTCTCTGTTGCCTCTCTGATTAATGATCCCCCTTGTCTGGTCCCTTATATACATTTTATAAAAAATACAATTTTATAAAAGATTGATATAATAGTGCTCCGTTAGATCATGTGACAGATCATGTGCCACTTGGAGTGCTCTCAGGTGAGCTTTATTTAACTAATAATGAGACTTCTGAGGGCAATTGGTAGCACCAGATCTTATTAAGGTCCTCGTAGCAAAGGGGTTAGATACATATGCACACACCACTTAAAAAAAACTAATTTGTTTGGCGTCCATTAATTCAAATCCAAATAAACATCCTTTTTAATTCCAACTTGTAATTTAAGAAACACCAAGCAGGGTGAATACTTTAGCAGGGCACTGTACTAAACGTATGCTGTACTTACAGATATGTTTGTGCGTTTCATGTTCTGAAAGTCTTTCCTTGTTCTTATTGCAGACGGACCGATCTAGAAGCCCTGGGCTCGGCCCTGCAGCAGTACAGAGGCGGTCATTCCGCTCTGATCAGCTGGATCGAAGAAACGACAGAGAGACAAGAGAACACACAACCCGGACAGACGGACAGCAAGGCGCTGTCTGAACAACTGGCCCAGCAGACGGTTGGTAACACTAAACACTCGGGATCGATCTCAGGAACAATGCGAGATTAGAAAGATAAAATGTTCTATAATGGAAAAATAAGGATAACACAAAATGGAACCGCATCATTAAATCTGACAGACTTAAATACATTTTATAATTAAACCACTTTATGTCCGATTCCCCTCCTCAGGCATTAGTAGCTGAGATTGAACAGAATCAGGCCAAACTAGACGAGTGCCAGACTCACTCCAAACTGTACTGCACCTCAGTGAAGGTAAGGGACTCCTCCTGTTTGTTTCTCATATGTCACATGTGTCGACTGGGTTGTGTGTAGCCGTTTCTCTTTGACGGTCCAAAGGATCTGGTCGTCACTGTTCTGTGTCTAAACTATCGACAGACTTGTATATGCGTTTGAAACTAGTATTCCATTAATACATTGAAATAGTCTGTCTTGCATTACATGCCATCATAATGCAGGCATTGAACTCACTCATGTGTACACGGCTGCATTCTTCAGGACTACGAGCTGCAGCTGATGACCTACAGAGCCTTCGTAGAAACTACGCACAAGTCGCCCATCAAGAGGAGGAGGATGCACTCTTCCTCTGACGCCATCACTCAGGAGGTGAGGATAGAGAGAGTCCGGTCCACTCTTGTGATAAGTATCAAATATCGTTTATTTTAGATATTAACATCATCTACATCTCGTATTTGTTTCTGGCTGTTTCTCTCTGCAGTTCATGGACTTGCGCACGCGCTACACAGCCTTGGTCACCTTGACAACCCAACACGTGAAGTACATCAGCGATGCACTGAGAAGACTAGAAGAGGAAGAGGTTGGCCTTTGTTTCACTTTTCATCGCCCTGCTGTTTGAAATTTGTGGTTAGATTAAGTCACTGCAGTTACATGTGTCAGGAATGTATCTTGAATTGCTTTTCTTTATCTGTGCAGAAAGAGGTGGAGGAGGAGAAGCAGGCCAGGGTGGGGCATGTTTCAGACCTGCTGGGCTGGGTCAAAGGCCTGCAGGGACGGACCGGGGGCCCCAACGCCGAGTCCTCCCTTGCTGCTCAACAGGTACAACAGAAATCTAACACATTATTCTACAGACCTACAGGTTACCTTTGAGCATTTCACACTTCTGTTCTGTGTAGCTCCCAACTGTTTACGAATATAAATATATGTAGAGGATAACCCTTTCTCATAAATTCAATGAAATTTGCTGTTTAATTGGAACGTTGAAATGGTGGTTTTACTTTACGAAGAGCGTCATGCATGTGTGTTCCTCTAAAGGCAATCAGTGAACAGCTAGCAGCCAAGAAAGACGAAGTGGCGGAAGCCATCAGGAGCACTCAGGTCTTCCTGCTGTCGAAACAGGCCAGCAAGTAAGATCCCATACAACGCATTCACCCCATGTGCTGTTTGTCTTCACCTGTGTTCTAGAATCTTGCACTGAGCAACACACATGGGAGGGATCAGATGTACTGACGTGGTTATATGAGGTTCTTTTCCATAGTTGTAGTCTTTACCTACAGTAGCTGGAGTTTGGAGAACCACCACAGGAGCAAAGCAATGTACTGCTGTGGACGCTTTTATCAGTTTCATTGTACGCTATATTCAGAATATGTTCACCGCTTTTTTACCTTGGTGTCAGAATGCCCTTTCTGAAGGGGAATTGAAGCAGTTATCTAAAGTCACAAGCAATTGCTGTTTCTGTCAATGAAGTCTGATGTAGAGGCGTTCACTGAAGATAATAAATACACTGACTATGGATAAGTACTTAAGTAAAGAAATCCAAACTCTCCCTTTTAGCAGAATTTCTTTCAGGTTGGAAAATTTGGGTAATTTAATGTAAACTCAAGGGAAGGCGGGAAATATTAAGGGTATGTTTCAAATGGACAGGTTTACAGTAATATATATTCAATTCATTTCAATTCAGTTTATTTTGTACAGCCCAAAGTCCCAAATGTATATGAACTGGAATATTTATTATCAGCTGGTTATTGTACCAAATGGTTTGTTTCCCTCATAAAGCCCACACACTCTGTCATTATCCCTTGTGTCCCCGACAGATTGTCCCCAGAAGAGCGTGCTCATGTCGAGGCTCAGCTGGATGGGCTGACGGCCACCTACAACCAGATGTGTGATAGCTCGACCCAGCAGCTGCAGCAGCTGGAGCAGCAACTGGCCAAAGAGGAGGAAAGAAAGGTAGTTCGGTTGGAGGGACGACTAAATGGAGTGGGGGTAGCGCTGATTTGTGAAAAAAAAATGTTTTCAGGTTTTTCTAGCTTGTCAAAATGTTATTGTTAATATGTTTTGCTGTAAATGCTTGCGAGCTAAGCGTGACGTCGAGTGTGGGCCAGCAAGAGTGTGTGTGTGTGTGTGTGTGTGTGTGTGTGTGTGTGTGTGTGTGTGTGTGTGTGTGTGTGTGTGTGTGTGTGTGTGTGTGTGTGTGTGTGTGTGTGTGTGTGTGTGTGTGTGTGTGTGTGTGTGTGTGTGTGTGTGTGTGTGTGTGTGTGTGTGTGTGTGTGTGTGTGTGTGTGTGTGTGTGTGTGTGTGTGTGCGCGCGTTCTACAGCATGATGTGTGTTCACTGATTTTTGACAAACATCACCACTATTGACAAGTCTCATTTATTGACTTGATTTAACAATCATCACAGACCCTGTTCAGACGTGTATCCAGATGATCCAAAAACATACCATTTTATTTTTGGCACTTTTGTTTGACCTCCTCCTTTGTCATTCAAGGAGACGGTACAAATAATAGAAGGAAAGCTTTTACTGAAAATTGTATTTAGTTTTTGTAAATTAATACAGAAAGGCCTAGAAGAGTTCACTGGATGACACTGTCTGAATCGAGCCGTAGCATGAAGTGTTCCACTGACTCACATTGTTCTCCTAAAAGCCTGCAGTCATTTCACATCATCATCATCATGATCACACCATCATTATCATCGTAAACACATCTGCTGAACTGCTAACATGGTTAACACATGGCCTCAGTGGTGCCGCACAAGTCATGCTAGCAGTTAGCTAGAAGCTGTAGAGCTTCGTTTTTTGTGGATCCACGGTTAGAAACTATCATTTACAAAATAGATGCACCTTCACGTTTTTATCATCTCTGTAGTTGCGGAATAGTATCATTTTTCACTTGAAGTGAAAGAATGCCACTGCATAAATTAAACTGCATCATGTTCACCCCATGTATACAGTGGACCAACCACACATGCACAGTCAGCTCTCACTTGGTAATTCCTGTCCTGCTACATGCAATACGATTCATCTGTCAGAAAATAGATTGAATGTGTGAGAATTTCAGGTTTCAAGTGATCCTTGATGATCATTTGTATGTCTTGAAAGCTGCACTTCACAACCGATTTCTCTGTGAATGTTCTGTGTTTTGACAGGGGGTAGTCACTGAAGCCTAGACGCTTTTAAATAAGTTACTTTTAGGGGTTTTGAGTGTAAGTGCACCAGAGGCCAGCTATGCAAAAAAAAAAAAAAAAACACTTCACCGTTTGAGCATGTTGTGTCCAGATCACCAGAGTGTGTGAATGAGAGTTCTTGTGTTTATTCTAATGCATACTATTAATGTGTGAAACTGTCAACCAGCATTTTGCTTGAAAACTACTAACAGCAGCCAAAGGACAATTGTGGACATCCGAGCTCTGAGCCAAGTTTTAAAATGGTAGATGGAAAATAAAGCAGAACATTTGTAATTACACTAAATCGGCAGATCAGTTTACTGTTAGAGTATAAACCATATGATATCTCACAAGACAATACAACCAATACCGTGCCAATGATAATGGGTAGCAACAATCGTATGCGATACATGGTATATTATTGGTATATTGTAAAACATCTGTAATTCATTATGGTATCTATGCAACTGAAGAGCTAAACATACCTTCCATATCGATCATTTTTCTGAGCCCATTCCAGTCTAAATTGAGGTCAGCAGGAGGATTTAGTGTCAGTGCAGTGATAGGAGTCAGAATGAAGAGTGGCATGCAGATTGCTAACAACCAGCTTCTCACCTGTCGCGCCTCGCTCTGCCGAGCCATAAACTGGCCCATTAGTGTGTGTGCCACGGGACATGCCCGTACGGTAAGTAGCGCTCGCTTTCTCTTCTCTCTTTTCTCTCAACTAGATAATTTTATCCTTATCCTTATTGTGTCTCTTTGTTTTCTATTATCTTGGGCTTTTTATGTTTTTTTTTTTGTCTCTAGTTGCTTTTTTTGCATGCTTAGTGCTTGTTTTAGAATTGCAGTACAGTAGTCATTTTTTAAGTGATGTTTTATAAAAAGAAAATATGGGAAAGAACAGTAAGTAAATAATAAACATGCAAACAAATTGTTAATATATATATAAATATATATATTGTATTTTTATGTGTTTATACTTATATCCATTATTATGTTTTATATCATCTGGTTGTGGGTTTTCCTCTTTTTCTAATTCTACCATCTGGTTCTGCCAATAATATGCTATAATAGTATAATTAATATGATAGCATAGCAACATAACTTGATTCATTTAGTGTCTTAAAGTGCCATACCACATTGTTGTTTGAGGAATGAATGTCAACTGAAATTTAGTTTTTCTTTATTTTTGTAGAAACAAATTGCCATTGCTGGAGTAATTGATCTGGGAACAGTGGAAACATTCCCAGTGTTCAAAGCAGCTCAACGTGGTCTTATTGACCAAGACACCTGCCATGTACTACTGGAGGCCCAACTCATTATGGGTGGGCTGCTTCAGCCTGACTCCTCTCTCAATCTCTCACTGGAACAAGGTCTAGCTCAAGGCCTTATTGACACCCACACTAGACAGTCCCTTTCCGAGCTAGAGAGAGCCTTGCTTTTGGTGGAAAATTCTAAGTCTACAGATGACCAACAACAAAATGTGTTGCCAGTAGCTGCAGCAATGGAGTTTGGGCTCATCAGAGAAGAGATGGGACTCCGCATTTTAGAACTCCAGATGAACACTGGAGGCCTGAGGAGCTCAATAGGAAAAATTATGAGTTTGGAGCAAGCAGATGTCAAGAGACTTTTGACTCCTAGAACCATCACCAAACTCCAGTCAAAGCAACAACAAAAAGAGCTGATCGATCCAAACACAGCCGAAAAATTGAACCTACACGAGCTACAAGAGCGCTGTGTCCTTGACGATGACTCCGGTCTTCTTCTCCTCCCTGTCAAACAGCAACCTGGAGGAACTGTCTGCCTCCGGTCTGGAAGAAAAGTTGGCATATTCCGTGCAGTCCAGGAAGGTCTGATTGATCGAAAAGTTACTGTACGACTTCTTGAAGCTCAGCTTTTTGCCGGTGGTATTAGTGACCCACGATCTGGCCACCGGTTGACAGTCCATGAGGCTGTTCGTCATGGGCTTATGGACCAGGATCTAGCCTGTGCCATGTTAGCGCGACAGCTGCAAAATGGGGGAATTCTAGAACCTTTCAGTGGAGAACGCCTGAATTTAGAAGAGGGCATACGCAGGGATCTTCTCTCTCCTAATTTGGCTCTGTTGGTCCTTGAGTCTCTTTGGGCTTTCATGGGAATACTCTGGCCTCAATCTGGAGAACTCCTGCCCATTGCTGAGGCTCTTCAACAAGGAGTGATCTCAGATGAGCTTTCAAGGAACATCCTAAGACAGCGACATCTCATTGGGGCTTTGTACAACCCAGAAACCCTCAAGGTGCTTCCCCTAAACCAGGCTGCTGAAGAGGCCCTCGAACCCAGTGTTGTCAGTTTTCTCAAGAACACCCACATCCCAGATGTTCTTTCCAGCATGAAACAGTCAGGTACCCCATCTCTAAACTGTTTGAGCTGGGGTTCCACCAGCTCCTCTCCACCTCCATCCTCTCCGTTGCCTTCATCATCTCCCACAGGCATGGTCTGGGATGAAACACCAACACATGGAATGGATCCTGAAGAGCAAGCAAAACATAAGCTGCTGTTTCACCTCTTGTCTCACAGCTATGTGGATGCTTATTCCGGAAAGAGATTGGTGCTGCTCGACCCCAAGTTGGTGGAGTTGGTCAAAGCTTCTGAACTGATTGCTGGAGCCCCTAGAAGTAAATTTGAGCCACAAAGCAGTTTGACCACAGATGAGCAGGGAGAGTTACAAATGGTGAGAGAGTTTAGTTTGGCAGATGTAGTGATAAGTGACACACAAACTGAGATTGAAGAAGAAAGTTCTGATGTAGTCACACCAAATAAAGAAGTGAAGAGGAATGGTACAGGTAGTCTAGAAGAAAGGTATGATGGAGAAAAAGATAGCAAACTGCTGCACAAACCATCAGTAACTCCTGAGAGTGATTTAGCCTTTGAAGCTAACAATGACATTTGTGTAGATAAAGATGTTAAAGAAAAAGCTCAAAAGAAAGAAATACCCCTTGATGAAAGTGTAATGGCGTCAACTAAAAATCTTGAAGGCCCAAATGAGCTGGTAGCAACTGGATTAAAATCCAAGGATAGTGATAGCCAGCAGGGGACTAGAAGTACAACCACAACAGAAGAAAGAAAAACAGCTACGAAACCTTTCAAATCCATCCCACTGGGATCAACTGAAGATGTTAAATTAAAACAAATAAGGAAAGTTACAAAGCATTCCCAGACTGAATTAAAAAAGACCAAACAAAAGGTGCTTATGACGGAGACCGACTCACAGCATGCTAAACCTAAGATTGATATCCGTAACTCAGCAGTGGAAGGGGAAGAGGCTGAATTGGAAAAGCTAGTCCTAGAGCTCAAACAGGGAGGTCTGATTACAGAGGAAGGGGAAAAGCTGCTTCCAGATGAGGCAGTGGCTCAAGGTGTCCTTCCTGGCCACACAGCAGTTAAATTAATGGCTCAGTCTGGTCTGTTTGGGGGTTTTCTTGATGCTAGCACCGGGGAGTCACTTAGCATGGAGGATGTTATGCAGGAGGGTTTACTGGATGAAGATATAATGTGGAGTGTCCTGAAGTCAGATAAAACGCTTGCAGGGGTTGTGGATGTAGAGAAAAAGCAGATCTGTGGGGTAATGGAGGCTGCTCAGGCAGGGTTGATTGACCCCAACACCGCTGCTCGATTTCTGGAAGCCCAGGTGGCTTCTGGGGGGATTGTTGACCTACGCAGAGATAAGAAGGTCTCTGTCACCCTAGCAGCAAACCTGGGATTGATTGAGGAGGATCAAAGAGAAGAACTTTTGGCACTAGAGAAGGCATACAAAGGAAAGGATACAGATTCAGCAACAGCCCTCACTAAAGCCAGTTTACAGCTACAGATGGAAGGTGTTATTGACCCAGAGTCCAAGTCTCCACTTCCTCTGGAGCAAGCTATTCAGAAAGGGTTGATTAGATCTGAAGAAGCTTATCAGGTGTTGGCAAAACAGGTGGCTGAGGGTGGTATAATACATCATGCTTCAGGGATGAGGCTGTCAGTTCCTGATGCTGTAGATAGAGGACTAGTGGATCGGTCCATTGCGACTGGGCTGGAAGAACTAGAGTGGGTCTACCAAGGAAAAGTCAGCTCTTCATCTCACCCAGAAGCTGTTGTTTTCCAGGCATCGACAGGAGCCATTTTAGACCCTGACTCTGGATGTAAACTGACATTGACAGAGGCAGTTTCTAGGGGTCTTCTGGATGAGACTGTTGCTAGTGACGCCATGGCTTCTTCTGCTGTAACACAAGGAGCGCTTGACCCCGAAACTGCACATATTGTGCCTTATTCTGAGCTTGTAAATAGGGGAAAGATTGATATCGAAACAGGCAAACGCTTTTTGGAGGTGAAACCCTTCAGAGGTGTTCAGGATCGGCAGACGAGAAACATCTTGAACCTTCCTGAGGCAGTTGCATCAAAGCAAGTTGACCCAGTTCCAGCATTGAGGCTGCTTCAAAGCCAGGCAGACAGTGGAGGGATCATTGACATCAGTACTGGAGAAAGGCTCCCCATATCTGAAGCCTGTGAAAGAGGTTTAGTTGATGACAACATGGCCAGCGTAATAGCCACCAACCAGTTTTTGAAAGGAGGCTTAGTTGGTCTGGCCACTGGACAACAAATCTCTAATCTCGAGGATGCCATTGCAAAAGAACTGATCTCCAGTGAAATAGCCTCAGAGATTCAGGAGAAATTGGCTTCTTTGGAAATGGAGGGGGATGAAGGTAGTGCGACACCTGTTGCCTCATCAAATGGCACATACAGCCCTGCTGTTATAATGTCAGTGTCAAGCCCAGACAGTCCAGCAAACTGGTCAGATGTAAACTCTGAGGCGCTTTCAAGATCTCCACTTTCAAAGAAAGGTTTAGAAATTACACTGGATGATGAAAAGACATTGACATCTGTAGTATCAGATCAGTCACTGTTTTATGAGCCTACGACAGAAGAGGACAAAATTGAAGTGTCAGTGAAAGAAAAGGCTGCAGGTGAGCCCGACCAATCCTTAGACCTCTTGTGTAAGTTTGTGACTAATGTTGAGAAAAGAGTTCAGGAAGCCATAGAAGAGATTGTGCCACAGACACATATCCGTAAATCAGAGCCTGTTCCTCAGCAAAAGGTTGATGAGGGAGTGCAAATGGGTGCGAGTGAGTTTGATTATACACAAAAGGGGAACGTTTTCAGAGATGGTCTGAGAGAATCCACTCAGGTACATGTTCACGATGTTGACAAAGATTTACAGGGAGAGGTCAGAAAAGGAACGCCTGTTTTAAAGTCGGGTGAAGAACCTGTGAAAGTTGGGAAAAAGGAGTGTAGACCGATTGATGAGAGCATGTCAGTGCTTCATCATCAGGCAGGTTTTGTGGTAGCCAAGTTTAGAGATGACGGAGAAAGAAAAGATGGCATTGAAGTGTCAAAATTAAGTGAGGTTAATAGAAAGAGTGATGTGGCAGCACAGAGAAAGTATGTTAAATACAAGAAGGGTAATCAAGTAGAGAAAGAAAAACCTAGCAAAGATGAGGAGCAGTCAGACCAGTTGTTGGCCTCTCCACCCAATGAGACAGAAAGCAAAAGCAAGAAGAAGAGGAAGAATAAAAGGAACGGAAAGCACAAAGAAGCAGAGCGAGAAACACACCTTCCAGATATAACACAACCATTTCAAATTGATCAAGCTGGTGCACATATTGAAGGGCAGCCTGAGGCCATTGATGTAGTTACATCACAAGACGAATACCAGCAAATGCAGATTCAAGGTCGAGTAGCTTCCTCAGGGCATCCCAAAGGAGAAAGTAAAGCAAAGATTGATGGGAAAATTGAGGCTCAACATGATTTGGTAAAACAGGGACAGGAAGCCATTCCAGACACTCGTGAATTGACAGAGCTTACCATTGAGCCAGAGACTGACGCAATACAAATTTCTTCATTGAAGGATACAGAAATAGGTGATAAGAGAGAGGAGATGCAACAGGAGGAGCAGGAAGAGAAAGTTGAAGAGAAGGATTCTGTCTCTCAGCAACCAGAACAACCAGAGAGCAGTCAGGAAGTAACGAAAAGGAAGGAACAAGAGTTCCCTCAGAAATCTGCTCTACCAAATGATAAGAAAGCGGCCCTGATACTGAAAGCCAAAGAGAGCATTCTTAAAAAGGTATTTGAAAAAGGTGTGAGTGAGAAGCAGGCTGCTAAGGAGCTGCAGACACTCTGGAAAGAGGTGGGGAAGAAGGAGAGTCGAAGCAAGACTGTAAAGACCCAATCTCTGCCAGCTAAAGCTGATGGAGTGGAGGGTCATGATGATGGTGTCGGGAGACCCAATGGTTCACCAAAAGAGAGTGGCAAAGAGATGAGGGCTGAAGAAGATGAAATTACATTGAGAAGAGTCAAAGCAGATAAGACTGAGAATAACATTTCTGTCAAGAAGGACAAGGAGACCAAGGCTTCTTCAAATGAGAAAGAAAAGAACAGGAGCTTTGGAAAGGAAGACTTTGAAACGGCTCCGTCAGTCCAGCCGAAAGAAACCGAGCAAAGTAAACGGAAAAAGAACAAGAAGACTAAGACTCCCAGAGTAATGGAGACAACTGAGCCAAATACTGAGAAGTTACTTACAGACAAAGTAGATTCTGATGTGACAACAAAAATTACCCCAACACCTGCAATGGAACAACCAGATTCAGATAACTCAGCTTCCTCTAAGGAGCAGAAGATGGACACACAGTCAGCCAGTGGGGGCGTGAGACCTTCAGTTGTTGAAGGGGAGACATTTGTAATTAAGGTTAAAGGAGCTGAGCCCAGCCAACAAAGTCCACCGTATTTACGTCAAGCAGAAGAACCCTATTCTCACATTGAGGAACGCGTCCAACTGGCAGCGGTTACATCTGTTGGGAAAGAAGAATCCCATTCAGAAACCAGGAATGCTGCCGAATCCATTGGCTTTCCTCAAAAAGCTGTCAGCTGCAACCCAGACATCCAATCCACGGCTCAATCAATGGCTGCTGGCATGCTACCAGCTAAAACGGCGGGGAAAGGGAAAAAGAAGAGAAGGCACCAACCACCTGAAGTTGATAGTGCCAATGTTCTCGACTCAAAAGGCCAACAGCAGCTTAAGTCTCCGGAATCAGCGCCTTCTCTCTCAGAAGACACCTCGTCAGAGTCTGAATTGCCTGGAGTCCCTGAGTCTGATGCAGCCTCCGAGAGTTGGGGGGAGGGAGAGGACGATGTCGAAGAGAGTCAAAAAACGGTATCAAAAAAAGAGGGGAGGACATCTTCGACTGGCAAGGTAAGAAGTAGCGGATAATTTGTGAAGGATATATAGAGATTTATTTAGAAGAACCTTTCTGTTGCCTAGATTTATGTGTTATCATGTTTTATCGTATTTTTTTTTCTTTTCCCAAAGTCGTCATTGATGCGTCAGGAGTGCTTGGAGCACGACCAGCGAATTGTGGCCCTGCTCTCCATGATCAGACACGTAGAGGTCCAAATCAAACAGCAGGAACAGCAGTCTGTTGGACGCAGCCTCATTGCCTTGAATGACATCATCAGACAGACTGAGGTGAGAGAATATGCATATTTACCTGATAGAGATATTAATCCGACGCCAGCTAACGTGAATGTACCTTTTGTTGACGCTTAAATTATTCTGCAGTTTCAGTTGCGCATTTGTTTCCCAGAGTGAGACAAAAGAAAGCTGATTAGCAGATTAGTCTCTTACCAAAGCGAATCAAGAAAACGTTTGTTTCCTTTTTCTAATCCGTCTCTCAGAATCTGGACCTTGAATTGCGTGACTTGGAACCCACCGTCAATGGGGAAGTGGAGGCCGCTGAGGAGTTGTTGAAGCCCCAACCCAAATATGTTCCTCCTCAGCTCCTATTGGCCCTGGAGAAGGATGGGCGGAGCTTGGCTCGAGGGTATGAGACTGCCAGAGCACTTTCTGAAGGCATTCTGCAAAGTCTACGAGACCATAGAGATTTGTATAAGGTAAAGGAGCAGGAAAGGAACATATGTACTTGGTGATCATTTGTCGTAGAGGTGACTTGGGACCATTATTCTCTTTGGGGGTCCAGAGAAAATTCCTCGTTTCTTCTGTGTAGATGTTCGAATTTAATCTTTTTGGCGTTTTTGTCTCAGGAGGCAGTAACAGCTGAGCAAAAGTCCCTGGGAGGACAAGTGGAGAATCTGCTCTCTTGGTTGTGGGAGACAGAGGCTCAGATGAACGGAGGAATGGCGGAGATGGAAAAAATGGAGAAGGCTGAGAAAGTTGACCATCGTGATCAGCTCTCACAGCAGCTGAATCTCTGCAAGGCAAGTTGTCCGTGGATCACACTGTTCTTCTCTTTTGCAC
The DNA here is from genome assembly GCA_023566465.1 of Cottus gobio. Taxonomy (NCBI): domain Eukaryota; kingdom Metazoa; phylum Chordata; class Actinopteri; order Perciformes; family Cottidae; genus Cottus; species Cottus gobio. Next base: position 20,570,787 of record CM042231.1, on the reverse strand, counting down.
CACCCTTAGAGCCATGGAGGACTAACGTATCTGCCTTTTCTCACTCTTTCCTTTCAGGAGCTCCAGTCCTCCCTGGCGGCTCGCTCCGGTGAGGTCAACAACGCAGCCTTTGACATCCAGGTATTCATTTCGGAGCGGGCCCAAGACCTGGCCCCCGAGCAGAGCCGGTGGCTCCTGGGGAAGCTCCAGCAGCTTCAGAAGGCCTTCCACCTGGCGTCCAGCCAAGCCCAGGCCTGGGCCGACTCCCTCTCCGCCGAGAGAGAGGAGGAGGAGGAGCAGCAGCGCAAGGAGAGAGTGAAAGAAGAGGAGAAGGACAGAGCAAAGCGTAGTGCAAGGGAGAGAGAGGTTTGGAAAAGGATGACCGAGTGGGATTGTTTTGAAATGCTGCTCTGTTTCTCACTAATACATTTTAAATGCACTTAGCTTGACTGGACTATACTTCACAGCTTCATTTGTCACGCTGTAAACGATCACCATGCTTTCTTACACAAGATCATAGTACTCACGGTCTATAAAATCATATCAAACTCATTTCACACTAGAAACTGTAAACGCCTGACGTAAACGAGCTAACCTCCACCTCTATTTAACTTGCGCTGCCATCATACATCACCTCAAACCTATCCTCAACATTCCATAGCTTGAAAGCAACCCAGTGCTGCTCTTAGTACGAAAGCTTTGCCACATGACACGGACAGTATCACCAACCTCACTCCTACCACAGGCTTTTAGCGCAAGCATATTTGCTACTCTGCATGTCTCTATAACTTGTGTTTTATTAACCTGTTTGCCTTGCTGTTCCAGATTGCCACTGAAGGATATCGCTTGTGTCACGGCGGTAATAAAGGCTAGAGATCTGATAGCAGAAAAAGGCCTCGCTGGCTACGGCGCTTAACTGTTTTTCCTCTTGTCCTATCTGAATGCGGAGGGGAAAGAGGAAAAACGGCAAATAAATGTGTTTTTGTTTGATTTCTCTGTTTGTTGTTGCTTGACCAACATGTTGATGTGAAGACTATTGTGTGTGTCTGTATGTCTGCCTATGTGTGTGAGTGTGAACTCTGGACACAAACTGCTCAAAGCTTGGCATAGTGTGCACTACACAATTTTGTTTCGAGGGGAATTTGTAAAAACTGGTGGTTTTGTTCAACAATTTAAAAAGAGTATGTTCCTGCAAAATGATCCAGTTTTAGGTGCTTGTGATGGACTCATGTCGGCATCCGTTTTCCTCACACGTTATCTCTTTGTGGGTCTTTTTTTCTCCCCCCTCTACTCGCTTACTTCCCTCAGGTGGTTCAACAGCAGAAAGCCAAATACTCTCAGAAACTAGAAGGCCTCAACATGTGGTTGGCTGGAGCTGCCAGCCTACTGGCCAGTCAGAAAGGTGGAGCAGAGTCATGTGATGTGAACGCCTTGCAGGAGAAGCAGAAAAGACTAAAGGTACAAAACATCTGGAATCTAAAGGGCAAAAGGCTTAAATGACTCTCTGTTAAGTGGTTAGAAGTACATTCAGCTCCCTTATCTAATATTAGCATTTATTTGCCTTTTCAGTTTACTTTTTTGACCGTACACATTTTGCCATCTCCAGGAAGCACAGAAAGATCTCCAGACCAAAGAGGAGGGCATCGCCGAGACCATCCGCTCCGTGGAAGAGCTTCTGGCAGACCGGAGCGAGAGTCTGAGCCCAGAGGAGCGGGAAAGCCTCCAGGGGGCTCTAAAGAGAATGAAGGAGCAGTACAGCGCCCTTAAAGACTCCGCAAACACATCGCTGTCAGAGCTGGACACAGCCATCAACACCACTGTACAGCAGAACACACAAAGGGTGAGCATAGGAGTAGTTATAGTCTACAAAACGATGTGTATTATTGTTTACTTGTTGCTCTTTTTTTGACTCTCACCCCTTTATTTCTCCCCCTTCCTCCAGGCGAAGGCTGTGGAAGATCTCCAGGAGACCCAAGGCCAGATAGACTCTCTGCTGAACGAGTTGTCCTTCCTCAACCAACCAGGAGGGAGAGGAGTTGGACCCGGAGTGGCCCAAGATATCACCGATACTCCCTTCTCACAGCCAGAGGGCGCTGTGATGTCACACACAGAGACGCTGCAGGTTTGAACCTCTGTTCTACGTGAAGCACATTTCTGACTTTAAAACGCTACAACATTATAAAGTTCCTGACCTATCAACCTCTCTCCCAGGCGGAGCTTCAACAGCTCCAGTCTCAACAGGCCCAGCTGCTACAGATCGCACAGTCAACCCACTCCCTTCTGGACCAGCCGGACTCCACTGTGCCTCCTGAAGAGAAGCAACGTCTCCGGGCCGCCCTGGACCAGCTGCAGGCCCAGCACCAGGACCGGCTGCAGAGCTGCCAGGTACTAAAAATGAATATAGATGTGGGTTCAGACTGCAGCAAGGCCCCCTGATCTACCTTATGTGCTGATCTGTGATACATGGATCTTTATATCATTGCAACTTAATTGTATGCACGTGACGGACTCTGGGTTTCAACTTCAATATGCAAGAGTATTAGTTAAATCGCTACCTGACTCCTACTGTTGTAACAATTTCTTCCAGGACCGTCTGAGGAAGTCTGAGGCTCTGAAGGATGAGCTGACAAAGTTCCTCCAAGAACATGGAAGTTTAGGTGCCTGGCTGGAACAAAATGAACAGGAGCTGCGTTCCCTTGGGGAAGGAGAAACCGATGCACAGGGACTGAAGGGCAGACTGGATGAGCACAGAAAGGTACACGAGTTAATAACATAATGGACATTTTTCTATTTATTGTTTAATGTTATTCATTCACTTTTGTGAATGTTTAGCTCCTAACTTTCTTAAAAACTCCATCACAAATGTATGAGTTTATCGTTCCCATTTGTCGGGCTGCAGATTGTCCACAAGAGGGAGCAGTTCAGTGCGGTCGTGTCTGACCACATTTTAAGAGCAGCAACGCTTTAGACCTGCAGATGGATGGAGATAATGTCAATGTCAAAATGTAAAGAAACTGCAAAACTATGGCAGCGGTGCTGAATATGTCAACAAAACACTCACAGAGGGGGAGAGCAAATTCATTCCCCGCTCCTGGAGACATTACTCCACGATATCCTTACATACTATAGTCATGCTCTGAATCCTGTATGTTGCACCTTTTCAGTCTTAGATTGGGACATCTACACCTGCAGGTTCAAACTGATCCCTTGCTAGTAGGTGGGGAGGTTGCACTTTAACTGCAGGTCTGAAATCACCAGCGCTGTGGCTCTGCAGTTGGAGTATGGCGGCTGTTTCTGGTTTCAGGTTCTTTGATGTGAAGCAAGTCTTCTGAGAAATATCCCTCACTGCATCTGAGAGTACAGTGTAGCCGAGTAAAAGCACAGACTGCTACAATATCTGCTTGAATTTGTCCCCAACTGACCTGTAAACGTATCTGTATTTCCAGCTGGCTGAGGATGTAATTTGCCACAAGGCAGACCTGCGCTTTGTTTCCATCTCGGGTCAGAAGGTTCTGGACTCTGTCCAAGGAGCTCTGGAGCAAGTCGGCGGTTCAGACCCAGCCCTGGACAGCACCAAGCAGCTGGTAACTGACAAGCTGCAGGATGCCAATCACAGATACACAAACCTACACACCAAGGTGAGGCATACTGGACTTTCTGAATTTTTGCATTTTTGTCCTGAATTCACACGCACGCATTGAAACTCTCTCTCGGTGCTCGCAGTCGACTGAGTTGGGCAGCCGCTTGTCTGGCCTGTTGGAGCGGTACCAGCAGTACCAGGATGAGGTCGTCTCTGTCCACTCTTGGCTGAGCGCCCAGGAACAGAACCAGAGCATAGCCAAGCCCAGCGGGGAAACGGACCCCCAGAACCTGCAGGACACACTACGACAAGTACAGGTGAAGCACCGATCACAAACTATATGACAAACACACAGGGTGAGGGGAAGAAAGGAAGAAAAGGGGCACAGTTTTCAGAGGATGAAAAAATTGTTTCCAGACCAAATCATTTTTAAATGATTAAAGAAACAAACGTCTGGAAAAAGAGGTTTAACACTATAATGGAAAGTATGTGGGAACCCTGTTTTTTTACTTTTGAGTATGTCATCTGTCATCAGCTGCTGCAGGACGAGCTGGCCGAGCGTTCGGTGCAGCTGGAGAAGGTGAAGAGAGCAGGAAGAGATCTGGTCAGCACGGACGAGTCTCCTTCCCTGAAAGCTGTTGACATCCTATGTGCTGCAGGTAATATAACTCCCCCAATCTACCCTCCCCCTTTCATATTATCCCCAGACAGCTCCTCCTGGATGGGATTAAAAAAAAAAGAGCTAACGTTTTATTTTGTCCCCCTTCCTTCTTTTCAGATGGTTTAGAGAAGAGGTTTGGCTCCCTCTCTGCATCTGTGTCCGTACGAGCCGAGCAGCTGCAGACGGCTGTGGCCCAGTCGGTCAGCGTCCAGGAGGGCCTGAAGGGTCTGCTGAGCTGGCTGGACAAGCTGGTTCTGAATCCCGGCGCGGTCGAGCCCACCGCACAGGCCGTGCAAGACGCCCTGACACAGAACCAGGTAGGAGTACACTCAGAGGAAGCGCTGCAGGTTGCAAAAATATTTCCTGAAGTTTGCATTCTAAGTCTCGTCCTCTTTCCCCCAGAAACTTCGCCAGGAGCTGCTGTCCAGGCAGGGCAGCGTGGAGGCAACGCGAGAGTCCATTTCCAAACTCCTCCAGAGCTCCGACGCCTCCACGGCCTCCGGCCTCCAGGGCACTCTGGATGATCTGACCCAGCGCTACGCCGCAGCACAGGCTAGCCAGGGCGAGAGGGAGGCTGAGCTCAAAGGGCTGTTGCCCAGGCTGGAGGGCTACGAGCGGCTGGGGACCGACCTCCGGGCCTTCACCCAGAGCCGACGGAAGGCTCTGAGCCCGGTGGGCCAGCCGGACCGCAGCGTGGACGACTACAGGCAGACCATTGAGGTCAGCAAGGGTGTCAAATAGCTTTCTATAGGTCATCTGCAGTACGGTCTCACTTGAGTTGAATGATTTCAAGATTCTAAGACCTCTTAAAACCTCTCAGGGGATCGGTTTTCAACACTCTGGTTCTTTTCTCAGGAGGTCAGGTCCGAGCTGGAGCAGGAAGCCGGCCAGCTGAAGTCCTTCTGCATCCTCGGCACCGAGCTCAACCAATCGAAAGCTTTCAACAACACTCAAAGCTTATTGGAGAACGTTAAAGGAGTGTCTGATGAGTTTACACAGCTGGAAGCCAATGTCAGCAGAAGGTAAACTGAACATGAGAGAAGTGCCTTTTTCTAAATATTTACAGCCTTAATTGTAACTCTTGGTTAACATTGTTGCTTTGCTTCAGTAGGAAATAATATTATGTATTATTATTAATAACTAAGGTTACATATAGAGATGGGAGTAATGGGAATAATTATTTTAGGAGCAAATCTGAACCTTTTTAATCTATTTCTCATAAATGCGGCAGTGGACCGTTACAGACACAAAGGGGCACCAAATGCAAAGTTGTGAGGATATCGATCATTTAGCTTCACATTCGATGTTGAACATGACATGATGTCACTTCCAGTTTGACTGACAGCAAACCAAATAACCTTCAGAGACCCAAACTGAAGATTAGATTAGATATGATAGGCCTTCTTATACTGGCTTTGCAGAACACAACAAGCCGCTGGCATTTCCAAAATGTATTTTCTAAATTCGTAGCCTTCCCAAAGCACCAGTTGCTATGCCGACCTCGTCTGACGTGTTATAATGGAGCAGCCTCACTTGAGGAGGGGGAAGGAGGAGCTTGGAATTTATAAATACCATCGTCTGGTGCAGATTTATTGGATTATACGCAAGTTTATTGAGCCTATCATATCATAAATGGGAATAGTTTTAATATGTTCTGGGTGCCAGTAGCTTGTTATCTCAGTGACCTTGTTACATTCACAGAACATACTGTAGTGATTATTTACTGTGTTGGCTGATGCTCCGCAGCAGTTGGTTACTATACTGTGTGTGTGTGTGTGTGTGTGTGTGTGTGTGTGTGTGTGTGTGTGTGTGTGTGTGTGTGTGTGTGTGTGTGTGTGTGTGTGTGTGTGTGTGTGTGTGTGTGTGTGTGTGTGTGTGTGTGTGTGTGTGTACTGTATGTGTGTACTGTATGTGTGTGTGTGTGTGAGAGAGCTGACGGTCGGGGGGGGGGGCTAATATAAACAGGCTGGACGCGGCTCATTGTCCGTCCTAAAAACGGCTTGCTCGGATGTCTCCCGGCCTCGACTCCCGAGGGCGGAGAAAATAGCAGCGTGATAACGATACTGGTGGACTCCTCCGAGCTGTTTAGTCTACCGCCAGTCAGCACTTTTCATGTCTTGCGTGTCTTTCAGTCACGACACAGATCACATATAAAGAAAGGGAGGTCAAGGCCGCTTTTTTTTTTGAGAATATAATGTAAAACAATGTGCATAAGATAGATCAAGCAATTGCTTTCATTTGAAAACCTAAGAATGGTGAATGGTGATTCAAGCTGTCCTCATCTCCCTCCTCCTCTACCCCTCTCTCACCATCCTCACACCATCCTCTTCCTCCGCTGTTCCCCTTCACAGGTTCGCTGTGATCCAGGCCTGCGAGCAGCAGCTGCTCCAGTTCCGCGGGCTCTCTGGCTCCCTCTCCAGGTGGCTTCAGACGGCGCAGGACCAGCTGCCTTCCAGAGAGGCCAACCTCAACACAGAGAGCCTGCAGAGGAGAGTCCAGCAGCTCAAGGTGTGTCTCGACACAACAACTTTGCATCTTCCGGTTTTATAATGTGTCTTCAAAAGGGAGACATTTAGGGAACACGCTGTTTGAATTCTGTGACTATATAATGTGCTCTCAAAGCACCACGACTCAGAAAAATGCATTTTGCCTCCAGGACTTGTTGAATGACTGGGAGTCTCAGGGATCAAGGGTTCAGGAGCTGAACAAGACGGGCTCAGAGCTGGAGTCCCTCATCATCGATGTCACTGCGCCTCAGACCAAAACTGGTAAGAGCCAAATGCATCCGATCTCCAACCCACCCTCAGTTTTCATGATTACGTTTCCTCATGAGAGCATTTTTGGAAGTGATTTGAGGTGAAATTCAAATGATGTAGGTGGGTGGAAAAAGTCACCATGGGGTTATAAAATAATTTAACCGACGAGCAACACTGAAAATAACAACTGTTGATGAACACATGGTAAGTCCATAACTCGTCAGTTTTGTTTGCGACCATTGCTTGTGCGAGTGTATGTTGTGGTGCCACCGTCTCAGTCAGGTGTGTGTGTGTGTCTTCCTCCCAGGTGCTCCTCACATCAATGGCTCATCAGGTCCCAGCAGTGTCAATGGCATTCACACCTGTAAAGGTGAGCTCTCTCTGCCCTCTCTCTCTCTCTCTCTCTCTCTGCCCTCTCTCTGCCCTCTCTCTTCTCTCTCTCTCTCTCTCTCTCTCTCTCTCTCTCTCTCTCTCTCTCTCTCTCTCTCTCTCTCTCTCTCTCTCTCTCTCTCTCTCTCTCTCTCTCTCTCTCTCTCTCTCTCTCTCTCTCTCTCTCTCTCCTCTCTCTCTCTCTCTCTCTCTCTCTCTCTCCTTATTTATTGCCTCCTGAAAACGAGTCTCTAAGTAAGCCTAATTGAATAATTCTCCAGTTATATTGGTGTTCATGGTTCCTGGTCACTTTGAGAGATTCCTGCAGTGTTTCCAGTGTCCTATACCGCCCTGTCTCTGTCAGCTGTATGTCTGTGCAAAAAATCTGTCAGTGTCAAATTTGTTCTATTAAAAGAAATAAACATATTTTAACACCAGATCTGCAGGACTGCCTTTATCTGGGCTGCCTAACTTTACTGGTTTATATATTTTTTGACTTCATTTTATTTTCCGTATCTGCCCGCTGGCTAATCTCGCTCCCGTTTCTCTCCCTCAGACCTGACGGAGCTCCAGGTAGCCGTGTCCGACGTGAATGCTCGATATGAGACACTGGGCGGGGGGCTGAAAGAGCGTCTCGGCCGCCAGAATACCTCGCTGGAGCTGAGGCAGAAGGCCAGCAGGGCACTGACGAGCTCAAGAGCTGGCTGACAGACAGAGAGCACAGCCTGAAGCAGGACAGACCGCCTCCCCCTCCAAACCTGAGGCGGTACGTGCCCAGGCCCAGGAGAACAAGGTAGGGGCAAGGTTCATATGGTTATGGAAAACCTGGAAAAGTCATGGTATTTTAAAATGTTATTTCCAGGCCTGGAAAAGTCCTTGAAAGAAATAAAATCCCAAAAGTCATGGAAATGTGTTATATGCATGTGTTCATGTCGTTCATTTACGCTAAGTTTTGAAATAATGAATATTCTTTTAAAAGAAAGAACTCAAATATAAGCAGGCATACGCTGAGTATATTTATAAATGTTTATTCTTTTAATCAAACTATTGTCTCTCATTCATTTGTGTCCTTTAAGGAATACTGTATGCTTTGGAATCCTCATTGTTAGTTTAAATACTACATTTTATCACCCAGATTTCACAACATGTTGTGGCGGCTGTGGCTCAGTGGTTAGCAACTCGGTCTTTCAATCAGAGGGTCGGTGGTTCGATCCCCGGCTCCGGCAGTGTGTGTTGTTGTGTCCTTGAGCAAGACACTTAACCCTAATTGCTCACCGTTGCTGTGTCTACGGTCTACTGTATAGCATGTAAGTCGCTTTGGATAAAAGCGTCAGCTAAATGTAATGTAATGTAATGTAATGAAATTCCTGGAAATCCATTGGTCAGAATGTGTATGAACCCTGTAGGGGGCGTGTCCGATCTATTGGGCCTGTTTTATGACCCTTTACCTACATAAGTACCCACCCACTTTGACACAAACATATCTGCTGGTATCTAAATCTACAGATCTAAATGCTCATGTTGGCATTTACCAATGGGGCTCAAACCCCGACCGTGTGTCTAATTCCACTGAGCTGCTACGAGCTAGAAACAAAAAACCTGGAAATGATATGCAAGTCCTTCTCAGGAAATATGACTCTAATTGGCCACTTGGTGGCATTGTAATTAATGCTCAAAAATGTGATTTTTGGTAAGGCCACACCCCTCACACAAGTCTAATCGACTTCAAATTCGG